>CANXYI010860427.1:0-14457 GCA_948208565.1 Hura crepitans
TGTTAGGATGGATTCTAGTAAAGTGAAAGTGGTGCTAGAGTGGAAATCTCCTAAGAATGTAACTAAAATAAGAAGCTTTCTAGGACTAGCTGGATACTATAGATGATTTGTAAAGGGTTTTTCCATGATTGTAGCATGATTGACTAGGTTGTTAAGGAAAGATGAATGATTTGAGTGGGATGAGAAATGATAAGAAAGCTTTGACAAGTTTAAGACAATATTAACTGAAGCCCCTATCCTCACTCAACTAGAACAGGGGAAAGACTTTGTTATCTACAGTGATGCCTCCTATAATGGACTTAGTTGTATACTGATGTAGGAAGGCAAGGTGATTGCTTATACCTTTCGACAATTGAAGCCTCATGAGAGGAATTATCCTATGTATGATTTGCAATTGGCCACCATTGTCTTTTCATTGAAAATTTGGAGACACTACCTGTACGGTGAGAAATGTTATATCTACACGGACCATAAGAGCCTGAAGTACCTCCTCACATAAAAGGAGTTGAACTTGAGGTAGCAGTGATGGTTAGAATTGATAAAGGTTTACAACTGCTTAATAGATTACCATCTTGCGAAAGCAAATATGGTTACAAATGTGTTAAGCCAAAAATTCATAGAAACTATGAGGGTAATAAATGTTAGGATGGAATATACAAGAGAAGATGCCATCTTAGCTGAATTGTAGATCAAGCCAAATTTCAAGCAACTGATAAAAGAGGCACAGGCGAGGGATGAATACCTAGTAAAGACTATGAATAAAGTCCAAGAGGAGAAGACCATAAAGTTTCCATTAAGAGATGATAAATGTTTGTGTTATCATGGTAGATTCTATGTTCCTGACACAAATGGGTTAAGAACTCAGATATTGAAGGAAGCATATAAAGCTCCTTACTCCATACATCCAAGAAGTACAAAAATGCACCTAGATTTGAAGCCTCACTATTGGTGGCTAGGAATCAAATGATACAAAATATGTGGCTAAGTGCTTGACATGCTAGCAAAATTAAAGCTAAACATCAAGTACCTTCTGGGTTGCTACACCCAATAGCAATACCATAATGGAAATGGGAGAAAGTAACTATGGATTTTGTGATAGGCTACTAATGACACGAAGTAGATGTGATACTACATGGGTAATAATGTATAAATTAACCAAGACAGCTCATTTTATTCTGAGTAAGACATATTATTCCTTGGATAAGCTAGCACAGTTGGACATTAATGAGATTATTAGATTGCATGGAGTACCAATAGTCATCATTTCTGATAGATACCCCTGATTTACTTCTAGATTTTGGAAAAAATAACACAAAGCTCTTAGTACTAGATTAATTTATAGCAAAGCCTTTCACGCTCAAATAGATAGGCAATGAAAATTGGTGATACAAGTATTAGAAGACATGTTATATAGCTATGACATAGAGTACAAGGGAAGTTATGACTAGTATTTATCCTTGGTTGAGTTTTTGTATAACAATAGTAATCAAGCTAGCTTAGGTATGGCACCATATGAAGCTTTGTATGGTAGAAGATATAGGGCTCCTATTTGCTAGAGTGAAATAGGTGAAGGAAAAATTATGGGGTCAAATTTGATTAAAGATGCAGAAGAAAAGGTTAGGGCTATAAGAGAAAGGTTAAAGGCTACCACAGATCGCTAAAAATCTTATACAGAATTGAAATGAATGGAAATTAAGTATAAAGTGGGAGAAAAAGTGTTCTTAAAAGTATTACAATGGAAAAAGGTACTCAGGTTTGGCAAAAAAGGAAAGCTCAGTCCTAAATTCATTGATCCATATAAGATCACAAAACGTGTAAGACTGTTTACTTAGAGGCTAGATTAGCTACCTGAGTTATCACATATTTATGACGCAATGTATTTATAATGTAGCAGAGACAAATATTTGAGGGTATTAGCTTTAAGTGTGGCACTCATGTATATATATGTGAGGGGTTAGGCTTGGCTAGGCAAGAAAGGTATTTCTATACATTACAAACCTGCTGTATTAATGGATAACTAGTATGAGATAAATATATTGGCTTGTCTGATTATTATGGGCTAAGGCCCTGTGTGTTGATATTTGTGCACTGTGGTATGCTGATGGGTGTTTTAAAGGACTAGAATGGTGTAGGAGATAATGGTAAATTGAGTATGATTTTAGAAGTGTGTTTTTACAGGCATATATTTTAGGGTTACTTACTCGGGTAGCTATTATGATGGCCAAATTTTCATAAAATGAATAACTGGCAAAAAATATGTTTTTGTCAGTTGGAAATATATTTTGTATCAGATGGATATAGTTAGTATAAAAGGGTTATAAGAAATTATTTATGAAAATACTTATAGTTGATAAAGAATTAACTATTGAGCTAAGTGTTAAATGAATGAAACTAGGAGCAATTTAAAGATGGGTGACTAGTGGGAAACTGCATTCCTTGTCCGATTCCTATAGTAATAGGCTAGTTGTGTTACAATGAAAGCTCAAATTATGCTATTGTAACTTAAGTGAAATATAAGCTTACAATATGGAATATGTGCCTATGATGTGTATGCATGCTTTAGAACACATAACTAAAAATGAGAAATTATATTTTCCCCGTTCAATCATTTGTTGGCTGAACTCTCTTTAAAATCTATTCAAAGCAATTATAATAAGGTGAATCTAATAAACAATGATAAATAGCCCATACTAGTAAATAACCTAGATTTGATTGATTGACTAGCCAGTTAGGGGTTATAACAGCTATTAAGGTACTTTATATACCTTTACGTGACCTTTAGCCATGATGTGTAGTCTTTTGGGTTTAATCAAAATGTGGCCTTTGGGTTTTATGATGATACATGATGTTTAGGTTTAATGTGGAGACTTTAGGGCCTCATGTGGCTAGGCCTATATGGTCCTTAAGGCTTTAATAGTCCAATATGTCCTCATTATCTTATATAGATTTTTATGTTTTCTTTAGTATAGGCCTAATAACTTGTTAAGAATAAGACTAAATATGAGATATGACCTTGATTGTATGAAAAATAATTTTCAATGTATGATAAGGTGTTTGAATGTTATATGCCTTTAATTATACATAACATATTTTGGTATAATATGTTAACCTATATTTTAAATACTTACACATATTACATTTCTTGATTACCTTATGTGAGTTTTAAGAGTTTACCTATGATATTATTATTCAAACATGCTTGTGAAGTGTGTACACTTTTTACAATAATTACACAGATAAGCATTCGCTTAGCATATCATTTTTATTTGTGACACATTGGTAAAAGAACCAGATTAGTGTCAAAACCTTAATAGCTACTACAGATCAAGAGAAGAATGCTTTTAGTATTTAGTTGTTCTGTACATATATTATGTGATGTATTTATATGGAGACACTCATATGTAGCCTATGAGGGATTAGGCTTAATCTAGATTTGTAATTGTTTTGTAATCTTTAAAAATAGTTTGAATTTCATTTTATGCTTTTATGATATCTCTTCTAATTGTATATGATTGTGATTATGTTGATGATGATTTTGGATAGATAGAAAGACCAATTGGTGGTTGTGATGCAAGTGAGAATTATAGAAGTGTTCTTTTAAAACTATAATTTTACTATTCATTTTGGGATAGTATCCCAATATAGCTATTATGCTACTAGAATTTCGACATGAGGATTCTCAAAACTATTTGAAAGCTTAAAAGCAAAATTTTATTTGAGCAAGATTATCAACGTTTAATAAATAATCAAATGATTTAAAAAAAGGTTTTAGCTTATAATGGGTTTTTAAAGTAAGTAAGTTCCGATGATGCTTGTGTGTGTAGCTCCATATTTGCATTCGGTAAATAGATTGGGTAGGAGGTGTAACATGCTGAGAACTTAAGGACATCTTCTCTTGAATATGTAGGCATACTATATTGCTAGAGTTATTTTTTGTGACTTTAATCAAGCATATGAACATACATATATATGTGTAAATGTATAAGAGACATGTATAGGCTCTTTAATATATGCTTCAAATTTCTAAGACCATTGACCCACTATGATACCACTTTTTAACACTCCCCTCTTTGGACATAGTCGAGTATTCTAGGGGAAGTGCTACACTATGAGTCTTTTCTTAACACTTGTGAGTTTATGATCCATTTGAGCAGCCATAACAATAGTATTAGCTATGTCTAGTTATAAATTCTACAATTATGGTGGTGTGCTTTTACAAAACAGATACACTGAGCAAAAATTTTGATAGCATAATGGATGTCCAAAGGACCTATCAAAATTTTGTACGAGTATGGAAACACTTCTATACACATACATATTCCATCTCCTAACTACCTCAACATCACATAGACATTAACACTATTTATCATCGGGACACTAATTTTGCCATTTCTTATGATAACTCATGGACAAAACCAATCAATGATATTTTTGTGGAGTAGTTGCCAATAGTGTCTTAGACTTTATTGGATATCATTTTAGCATCATCCATTAGCACTTGTGTTAATGGTTTACATATGTACATAAGGTGTTCCTTTACATGGACGATACATAATCCTTTAGGCACACATATACATGGTTGATTTGATAGGCCAATATACATTAAAAGATCTTTTACAATATTAGGGCTTGTAGTGATTCTGACTAAGATTGCATAACTCGGGTTTCCTCCTTAGCATATTCCCCACAATAAGCATGTAAGATAAATGGCCCTATCAGTAACTTATGTGCTAAAGGTTCTTAGGTTACTCATATGAAATATCATGACTACAATCCCAACACAACATGTGACATGTGTCTTTAAATGTAACTATGATTTAAGTATGACTAAGTACATAAATACTAGTTTTCATTAATCCTTGACATCTATTTTTAGAGTATTCTTGCTTTACCTTATTATGGTTTCAACCATATCAATCACATATATGTATAGCCATGCTTGTCTTATTTTTTCATGTTATATATGTGTGTGTGTGTATATATATATTACTTGCGTGCATATTCGGATTCATGATTTATCTAATGTATTACTAGTCTTGTGATACATATTCTATGTGGTAATAACATGATTACCTCCTTGTTATGGTTATTTATCTTCTCTATGTTCTCACTAAAAAAATCAAATGTGAGTAATTGTAGTTCACATAACATATGCATATTCATTGTCATAACATGTCTCATGCTTCAGATAGTGGTAACTTCAATAACATAAGTATAATCCATGTCATAATAGGTTTCATACTTATCGTTACATTTTGTTTCCATCTGATATTTATATTTTCTTGAATTTAGCATAATTAATGCTTATAGAGCCTTTTGTAAAGCTCTTCCAGAATAACCTTAAGGAAGGATAAATGGATACATGGTATTGAAACATTAACATGAATATGAGATAAGGTGACACATACCCAACTAAGTCTTAATATTTGGATGGTGCCAAAACATAAAACATATGGCTAAAAGCTAGTATTATATTGTTATTATAGCATTCAGGGCAATGATAACATATCATTATCATTTAATTAAGTGATTGAGGTAAGATTTTAAATAATTAATTATTTAGTGTTGCAAAAGAAAATTTTTTCACAGGACATGTACATAATTAAAGGATTAATTAAATTACATAAGTAAAAGAGATATGGAATAAATGAAGTTGGCTATAACAATCTTAAAGTAATAAGAATAGTTAGTAGGTGAAATAATAGGGGCTAATTATTTGAGTCGGTAAATAGCCTATATACACATTTATAAACGTATGTACATAGAAAAAATAAAATTAGTAAACATTACAAATGAAGTTAAATAAGCTAACAAATTTTTAAATAGGGGATGAAAAGAAATCAATAAAATAAAAAGAGAAAGAAAAAAGGCAAAAAAGGGGAAAAATAAGAGAAGAATGAGGGGTCACCATTGATGCCACAATGTTAGTGGTTGAGAAGGAAAAAAGGTAGTAGACAAAAGGACGTAAAAAGTTTTAGCTGTGACGCTAGTAGTGACAGACATTGTAAAATGGAGCACAACAACCCTAGAATTGTTGCAGTGAGAGGAAATCTTGGATGATGGGCTACTAGGTTGAGAATTTAACAAATGAAAAGAGATTATGGTAAAGATAAGAGTGCTGTTGTGGGTTATAAATGGTGAATCATAGCAATCTCTACTGGGGTTTTGCTATAGATGAAAAGAAGTAAAGGAAAACTAAATGGAGGCCTATTTTTACTTTTGTAACTCCAGAGAAACACAATGAATTATTATTGTAACTATAATGTTAAATAAGGAAATAAGTTAAGAAAATGATAAAACAAAGAAAGGCTATTAGAATATTCAGAGATAGATAGTTTTAGTAGAGGATCTAGTGAGTTTTGGATGTTTAAAGTAACAAAAATAGTATAAAATAAAAAGAGCCATAATCAAAAGGAGAACGGAGTAGAGGTAAACAGTTATGTTGAACAACAAGAGGAAGAAATTGAAGCTCATGGAAGAGGGGAGTGGCTATTAAGGTAATTGAGTTTTAGTATCAAATAGACAAGTAGGGCTACTGGCATAAATGGTGAAAGGCATTGAGCATTAACAATGAGGAGTTGCCGCTTACAGGTAGCAATACAGGAAATTAAAGGGAGAACTTAGTCAAGTTAGGGGCAAAATCTAGTCAAGGCATTATAAAAGAAGGACCCAAGAATTAGAGTGTGATGCTCCTTACCAAGTCTCAGAAGAAACCCGATAGGTGAGGCACTTCCTAGCAGGTTAACCATCCTAGGATTGCTCTAAGACAAAACTCCTTAATACTTACAAAATGTTATCAAATTCTATCAGATGTTGGTTAGATGTTCAATCAAATCCTTAAGCATGTTCGTACATGGTCTAACAGACTCAGACAAGGCACATAAAGACACCTTGTATGTCATAAAAAATTGGGTAGCGTAACGAGTACCCGAATGACATACCAAAATTTTTTTCACTAATTAAAAACACTTTTATAAGCCACAATTCAAAAAACCTCCTTCTAGACCCTTCGAGTCTCCCAATCATACATCAATCAACATCAAACACATATTCACATTTTAGCATTCAACCACATAGGCCCTCAAGCCTACAGTTATCAAGTTCACACACGATGCCAACCAACACCATAACAACAAAATATATCACTTTTAGGTTATATGTACAGACATAGCACTTCTAAGCATGGTAACCCAAAACATAGGGTATTACATGAGTGTCACTATATAAAATAAAGAAAATAGCTTTTTGTACCCTTCAACTACTGTATTGCTACACTGCATGATCACCGAGGTTGGCTTGCTTATCCTTGCTATCTGTGCACCACAACGAATATAAAAATTAGTAAACAAATCTAAACCATTTAAAACATGTATTAATGCACACATGCAATTTAAAATTTAATAGTCTTGGTGTAGTGTGTGAGCCACATGCCAAATGCTTTATGTCATATAGATGGTATGTCTGATTTCTTTAAAATTACTAAAATGCCACTATAATATTCTATTCCATTTCCTTCTGCACTCTTTCAATTATTCCATTATTTTACACAAGTGTATTATTTAAATTATTAAATAGGCCTAACAAAATAGACTACACATACAGACACTAGAATGAAAAGGAACTAAAAAATGTGCAATGGCCCGCATTTTGGACCTTAACCACTACACCGATAACCATAACCTATAGGGATCAGTTCATAAGAACCTCCTAAGGGGCAAAATGCTGAGAAACTATGCATAGGGATCAGTCCGTAGACCTTCAACGACACTGATCATATAAAATAATTTATCTTAGTTTACTTAGTAGACTAGTGCAGTGGCCCTTTCAGGGACCTTCGCTGCTGCACTAGCATAGTCTGATATCTAATCAATGATGAGAATGTCTACACTATAAACCTCAACTGCTGCACTGGCCTAGTTTGATAATTAAATAGTTTAGCAGCTGCTAATCCCTAAGTTGATTGGTCAACCCATCTAATGGGTGTCTAGCTAATGGGCCATCTAACAACATTTTTAAGTTTATTTTTTTACTAATCATCTTTTTATAATATTATAAAGTGAAAATTAGATAAAAAAAATTATCAAATGGTTGATTTTTGACCTAGACATTTACAGGCCATTTTTAACCCTACCAGGTAAAATCAGGTAAAATTTTCTGTCACTTTTTGACTCAAATCTAAAGACGTAATTACATGCATATTAAATCTAGTCTATCACATAATTTTGACTTAAATATTTCCATGTTAAATAACCATTATAATTATAGTCCCAAAATCCTATTTTACGGGACAATTATAAGTTATTTTGCTTACTTGCGATAACCATTTTATAGTCATTTTAATTCCTCTTTCAATGCCAATTGCACCAATAGTCATGTAAGTCCATAGGTTTACAGCCAACTTTTAAGAAAGGCATCAATTTGACATACAAATGGCTTACATGCCAAAACAAAAAATCATAACATTTTTTTGTCACTTTTGGGTACAAGTTCATGGCTAATTTTAAGCACTTTTTAGAACCATGTTACATGCCATTTTAAGTCACTTTTAAATTCATTTTTCAATCCTTTTTCCGTACTTTAAATATGTCTCATATGGTGTTCATTTAATGGTACACTAACCATAAATATCAACCTAAATCATGTTAAGTACTAAATGCCACAATTGCCATGCCAATATACACATACAATTACCACTAACCATACCTCATTTTCATGTCACCTTACCTTGCAAAGCTCTCGGCCACATGTTCCATTTTGCCTTCATTATGCTTTCTTTCTCATTCAAACATACTTATGCATACCTAGACATTATACAAATATGACTATACATATATTAGGCTTTTATCATGCAAATTAAGCTTACATGGCCGATAAAGATTCCTTGGCCATAAACCTATGAACACACATAAGCCTTAACTCACCAAATTCTTAACCTACACTTCATATGCTATCAAGGGCAAGCCAAAACTATTCCATAAGCTATGTACACAAGCCACACACTCACTCACACACTAAGGCACCTCACAATCAAATGGAGTCACCCACTAAAAATTTACAACTTCACTAGTTACACATAAAATTCAATCATCATTCATGCCAAATACCTTAGATATCATGCCATATACATTAACTAACATGATATAAGACCATTTCAAGCTATATACACATACACATGCCTACACAAAGGTCTTAAACAAGTGAATAACTCACCCTTCCATGCATTCATTTCATCCAAATATCATCCCAAACATTCATTACACACACTATTAGCTTAGTTATACATTTAGTCTATCAAATTACATATATAAACCAACTAATCTACCAATTCCATACAATGTTCATAAGCATTTTTCATGGCAATTAAACCTCACATGCTTTGAATGGATTAAACTTACTTGCCTTACTATCAAAGGAGTTTAAATTGGCCCTTCTAGATTAAAGAAAATCACTAAATCCTCCCTTTTGGCTTTGCCTTCTATACATGCCATCCCTTCTTCAAAAATCGACCAAAATTCACACACTAATCCAAATCAAATTCTAATCATATGGCTATTCTTATAATCATCAAATCCCTTAGAAAATGAAATAAAATGTGTTGAAACACTTACACATAAGAAGTTGCACTTTCTGGTCCTCTTTGTTGACATCTTAATCTTTCTTGAATTTTCTTAAGTTCTAGCCACTTTTATGGCCTCCAACACCTTCAAAAGTTAATTCCTCACATGTTAAAATGATTTTTGGTTGTAATGGACTTAAGAAAGCTTAAAGAAGGTGATGAAAATTGAGATTTTGGTAGAAGATGTTGTTCGCTATAGCAAAGGGAGAAAGAAAGAAGAAAGGTGGTAGGTGAGTGGAGTTAGCCAAGTGGCCATCCATATGTCACTTTGTCCCTTTTATAGTGGCTAAGGTGGCATAGGTGCGACCTACATGCCCTCCAAATAAACTAAAAAAACTCAATTTTAGTAGAAACTTTAGGGAATTTTTAAAAATCACTCGAACCTCTAAAAATCTTCATGTTTCTTTTAAAGATCCTCGATTGGTCCCATTTAAGGGCTCATAAAATTTCACAACCAAATTCCACCGATAAGATAGTTAACCAACTACCTTAATTTTCATGTAAAATTTTAAAATTTAGAAAATTTGCAAACGACATTGGAATTCAAAAACTCATTCACCAATGGACTCGAGGGAATTTTTAACCTTCTATGTGTGGAATTTTTAGGTCTGTCCAAGCACATCATAGGTCATTCTTAGCTCGACTCAATTTATACCTATGGCCCACTGGCTTCTAACTTAAAAAGTTTTATCGGTTCTACTAAATCATTAAATGAAGTCAATTTCATCATTTTATGGCCCCTTAAAGTTTCATGACCAGTATCCCTTACCTCGAGCCTCGTGAAGGTGACCCAGCACTCTAAGAATGCTTTTCTTGGCTCAGTAGTACTATTTACAGAGCCTTAAGTTACGGGCATTACAATTCCTTCCCTCTTATGAATTCCTAGAGTAAAGAGGTATGGATATTGAGCCTTCATTTGCTTTTCGGGCTCTTAGGTATCTTCTTCTACATTATTATGTTGCCAAAGCACTTTAACTAAAGGAATGGTTTTATTCCTCAATTGTTTTCACTTCTCTGACTTGTATCTATATAGGTTTTTCTTTATAACTTAAATCTTGTTACACTTCTACATCTGATACTGGGACTATATGGGAGGGATTTGATATGTACCACCTCAACATTAATATGTGAAAGACATCATGAATTTGTGATTATTAAGATGGCAATGCCAGTCTGTATGCCAAAGATCCCACTTTCTTTGTACTCTCATATAGGGCAATAAATCTAGGGCTCAGCTTTGCTTTTCTCCCAAATATTAGGACCTTTATCCATGGGGATACCTTTAAAAATACTTTCTCTCCCACAACATACTCAATATCCCTCCACTTTAAATTAGCATAGGATTTTTGCCTATCAGCTACAACTTTTAGTCTCTCTTCACCTTAACCTTTTCCTCAACATCTCTAACTAGATAAACTACTAATTCCTAGCTACCATTTAACTCAATGGCATAGCTATGTAACATATCCTCATGCACTTATATCACCTTCTCTGATTGTCTATCTATCTAAGTGTGGAAGGCTATATTATAGGTCAATCTAGTGCCTAAGGCTTCATGCAACCTCTTCCAAAACCTAGAGGTGAATCAAAGATCTCTTTCAAAAATGATTGCTATAGGCACACCATGAAAGTCTAACAATCTTAACAATGTATAGTTTAGCCAACTTCTCTAGGGAGTAGTCTATCCTGATAGGAATAAAGTGAGCTGTCGTAGTCAGTCTATCAACTATCACCTATACAACATCATATTTGCCTCTAGTCATAGGCAATCCCAATACAAAATCCATTATCACTCTTTGCCATTTCCATTCTGGTATTGCTATAGGATGTAGTAATTTAAAAGGAACCGAATGCTCAACTTTTACCTACTGAAATGTCAAACACTTAGCAATATACTCTTCTATATCTCTCTTCATACCTAACCACCAACATAGAGGCTTCAAGTCTAAATAAATCTTAGTACTACTAGGATGCATAGAGTAAGGATCTTTTTGAGCCTTCTTTAGTATTTATAACCTTAGGTCATCTGTACTAGGTACACATAATGTACCCTAATAATACAGACATTTATTCTCTATCAAATATAATCCTGATGCCTTCCCCTCTTAAACTTTACTTATTAGTTGCATTAGTGATTCATCTCTACCCTATGGTTCCTGTATCTACTGTCTAAAGTCTGGTTTAATCTATAACTCATCTAATATAACATTTTTCCCTAGTGTATTGCAATTTAGCATTCATAAATCTTAAAATAACCACAAATTTCCTACTCAAAGCATCTGCCACCACATTGGCTTTTCTTAGGTGGTAATCAATTAGGTAGTTATAGCCCTTGATCAACTCTAGCCATCTTCTCCGTCTCATGTTTAATTCTTTCTATGTAAGAAGGTATCTGAGACTCTTATAATCTTTGTAGATGTAACATTTCTCGCCATATAAGTTGTGCCTCTAAATTTTCAAAGCAAAAATAATAGTAGCCAACTCTAAATCATTAGTAGGATAATTCTTCTCATATGGCTTTAGCTATCTAGAAGCATAGGCAACTTCCTTTCCTTTATGCACCATCACAGAACTCAAGCCATTAAGTGAGGCATCATTATACATTCTAAAGTTCTTACCCTATTCAAGTTGAATTAGGATAGGAGCTTCTATTAGCATCTTTTTTAGCTTCTCAAAACTAGCTTGACACGTATCATCCTATTCAAATTTCACATTCTTCCTAACCAGTCTTATCAAAGAGGTTGCAATTAAAGAAAATCCCTTCATAAATCATTTCTAATATCCAGCTAGTCCCAAAAAGCTTCATATCTCTATCACATTCCTCGAAGGTTTGCATTCCAATAATGCCTTAACTTTATTAGGGTCTACCCTTATGCCTTCTATTGGCACTATGTGTCACTAAAAAGCTACTTCAATCAACCAAAAACCACACTAACTCAGCTTAGCATACATCTATCTCTCTCTCAGAGTCTATAACACAACCATGAGATATTGCTTATGTTCCTCTTTGGTCTTATAATATACCAGAATATCATCAATAAACATTACCATAAACTTTTCTAGGTAAGGTTGGAATACTCTATGCATTAAGTCTATAAAGGCTGCTAGGACATTTGTGAGATCAAAGGGTATCACTAAGAATTCATAATGCCTATATCTAGTTCTAATGTAGTCTTAAGAATGTTAGCTTCCTTGACTCTTAGCTGATGATAACCAGATCTTATATCAACCTTGAAAAATACACCCACACCTCTCAATTGATCAAAGTGGTCATCAATTCTAGGCAAAGGATATTTGCTTTTCACTGTTAACTTATTTAATTGTCTATAATTAATATATAGCCAAAGTGAGCCATCTTTCTTCTTTATAAACAACACAAGTGCTCTCCAATGTGAAGCACTAGGTCTAATGAAACCCTTAGCTAATAGTTCTTGTAGTTGCAACTTTAATTCTTTCAACTTAGCTTGTGCCATTCGAAAAAGAGTAATAAAAACAAGAGTTATACTAGGATATACCTCAATTTCAAAATTAAGTTCTTATTGTGGAGGCAAACCTGGCAACTCATCAAGAAACACTTCAAGAAACTCAGACACTATAGGAACCTAATGAAGTACTAGGGTGGAAGCATCAGTGTTAATAACATGAGCTAAATAGGCTTTACACCTTTTTTGAATGAGTTTCATTGCTAAAATAGCTGAGATGAGATTATTCCGAATGTTTCTCTCACCCTTAACTATCATGTCTATCCCTTTATAGTCTAGAGGGTCAGCTTCTTATCTTTACAGTAAAGTATAGCTCGATGCTCTAATAACTAGTCCATTCTCAAAATCACATCAAACTCATAAAAAGCCAGTTCGATCAAATCCATAGGAAACAAACAATCTTGAATCACTAAAGGACACAATTTATATACTTTATTTAAATATACACTCTACCTTATAGGATTACGTACTTATATATCTATGTTCACATGCTTAGATTTTAGTCCTTTATCATGTGCCAATGTGGTGCATACATATGAATGTGTGGATCCTGTGTCTACCAAAGCCAAAACTAGAACATTAAATAAGTAAAAAGTACCAGTTATGACATTTAGTGCTATTGCCTCCTCTCTCGCTCTAATAGCATACTATCTAGCTATGGCATGAGCCTCTGATCTAGTCCCTTGACTAGGACTAGGTTGATCCCCTCTTTTCTTTCTCTTACCCCTATTCTGAGGTGCCACTATGGATACTTGAGTGCGAGCACCCTTAAGCTATCTCAGATGATGCTCTCTTTGATAGTAGTCTTTGGCACCACATGTAAAACATTTTCCTCTTTTACTAGATTGACATTGTCCCCAATGCTTTTTATTATATGTGTTACAAGTTCGAGGTCCATTCTTATTACCTAAAGGACTAGGAGTACTAATAGCTCTAGGAGGCATTCAAGGTTTAACTATAGAAGCTTGACCAAATCTCTAAAATTGTGTTTGTCTTAGTGCCTTATGCATAAACTGGGACTAAGATGGTGCCTCTATTTTTCTATTACTATCACCTAGGGCTGCACTGGATTGCCCCATAGTAAACTCTCTTCCTTTAGAAGAAATCTCTATTTCTTGTACCATTTCCATCATGTTATAAGTAGATGCTACTAATATAGCAAAATCTATTAGCTTGGGGCTTGCTATCTGTATTCTCTACTGCATATTCAACCCCTTCAAAAATCTTTTACACTTCTCCCCTTTATTAGGTATAAACTCATCTTAGGGATGCCTCTTCTTGTGGCTATGCCTGAGGTTGTGGTCTATGTGCAGCATCACTAGGCTTAGGAGTAGCTACATATTTTGCTCCCTGTATTAT
>CANXYI010860440.1:0-10364 GCA_948208565.1 Hura crepitans
ATTTAAACCTAGTCTTCGGATACATTTTTCAAAGTCAGATTCATAAAACACTGGCACAATGTTGTTTTTTATGAATTTCTTCAATTAAATTGTTATTGAAGATCGAGGGTCAAATTGTAAGCCCATTTTTTAATTTAAAAAAAATATTAATTTACCTTCAACATTTATTTCGAAATTCTATTTTATTTTTAAAATTAAAATGTTCATGTATTTATTAAAGCAGTGTTAAAATATGTTTATCAATGTTAGATAATACGAGCATTCTAACACAATTTTCAACGGTTATAAGATTATTTTTGCACTACTTTCAATAACTATAATAACATTTTAGCATCATTTTAAAAAATTATAAGAGCATTTTTATTTTAAAAATAACTTGATTAGCAAAATAGTATTTTTACCCTTTTTTTTTTATTTGGGAGTTAAATTGAAAAGTGGGTAAAAGATTAAAAGTTATTTTATAATCAGTCATAATATTTGTTGTTAAATCGTAATCGAAAATAATTCCTGAATAGTTTAAATCAGCATATTTAAAATGTTTTTCTCAACATAATTTCAGTAACATCTAAGAGTTATTTGGTGTTTTCCTCTCATTGTCTTCCACTCGCTGCAAAAGCAATAACCTTTCTTGTATGGTTTTTGTATTATTCCTTCTTTTTTTTTTGTCCTTTTATTTATTTATTCTTTTTTTAAAAAAAAATTATACTAATATTTAGGGCAAATATCCTTGATATTCTCTCCTAGTACTGTCAATTAATATTGTATTTTCTCATGTTTTATTGCTGTCCTGATCTTAATGGATACACATGAAGGTGCCCTTTTCGGATTTTTAATAATAATAAAAAGTAGTTGTTATTATTGTTATTAGAAAAACACATTTTTAAAGTTTTGAATTTTTACTTTTTTATGTATTGAGTCTCTATGATTACTTTCAATTTTTAATCAAATTAGGTTTTCATTTAATATGATTGATCCAAAATTTTTTACATTTTAATCATATTAATTCCAATAGTAAAATAGAAACCACTGGAATGATAGCTTGTTACACCAACTATTGCGATTTAAATTTAGGTGTTCAAAATTGCTATTATCGTTCCAATTTTCAGTAGAAAACAATCACTTTATGTCCTCATTCGGATGTAATTTTGGCTAAATTTTATAATTTTTAGAGGACAAGAGAGACTATATAAGATAATATTTTTTTAATTAATTTATTCAACAGTATATAGAGACAATTTTGATCAAGCATGTAAAATAAGGATCAAACGTGATAGAAATTAAAAATAAAGGGATCTAATATGAAAAAAAAATACAATGATCTAATATAGAAAAATGTAAAAATTCAGATCCAATAATGTATTTTGCCTAAATTTTTTTTTTCTTGTGAAATAACCGAACAATCCCTATCAACATAATTGATGAAAAGGTCAGTGCCCTTTTCCTCAACTTGCATGAAAATGGGCCAATCTAATGGATAGAAGTAACGTTCTCTTCTTAATTTTTGAGATCAAAGTGTATTAATTAATTTAAATATGTTTATTTTAATGAATTTGGAAAACTATAGATTTTTTAATTAGCAATCCATTTTTTGTAATTTATTTTAATGGAGAAATGGACGTTTTGTTAATATTACTAGTGAAAGGTGACAAGTCAAGTAATAGAAAATAAATATCATAATTTTTTTTTCTGTTTGAGGGTAAAAAAAATAAAAATAACAATGGACTTGTCTCACCTGTAGGAAGCCATGATTGCAATTGGCTAACCACTAATAACAAATTGGATTTTTCGCAGCCTATTTCTTATTATTTATTTTTCTTTCTTAAACAATAGGAACTTCATTTCATTGAAGATTATCCAAACTCAATATTTATAACTTGAAATTTTCTTCTCAATTTTTTTTTTCTTTGAAAAAATTCCAAGTGAAATTCACTAATGTTTTTGCAAATTCGAGCACCAATTTATGATGTATAAAATTAGAAAAATAATAAAATTTAGAAATCAATAATTTCTTTTCACATCACGATGTATTTATTTAGCTCACTTCATATCCCTTTACAGACACTTAAGCAAATGGGATAATTTTTATATGTTGATTATTTCGAAATAGGATGGATTTTAATTGTGTTATGACACATTGGATTATAGATAAATTAAAAAAATTATGAATCATATGCGGGTTGAATTGAGTCGCAATTTAAATGAATTATTATTAAACCAATCATAAATGAATTGAATCATATATAAATCAAATTTTATGACGTTATTTTTTCTATTTCTTAAATTTTTTTGTTAAAAGTAAAAATATGTATACATAATACATAAAAATAATTATTTTTATAATTCACATTAAATAAAAATCATAAAATTACTAATAAAATAAACGAATTTCAAATAAGTCATTAATTTGTTACACGATGGATTAAATAAATCGAATTATTTTATAGGTCAAATAAATTGAATTATAAATGAAATAATAATTTAACATATCAAATTTAAATTAATTTTTTTAATAAAACAAATTAAATTTACGAATTAAATAAATTTTTATCAGCTTTATGAATCAAAATTAGATCTCCACCCTCCGTTTAAAAAAAATAATAATTTTAAATAAATACTTTTCATTTAAAGATTTAATAAGATTAAAAAAAAGATAAGAAAAAGAAAAGTGGTGTGAACGCGCAAACCGTAAATTAATGACCAGGTAATAATATAATTAAAGAAAGATTAGGAAAACAATAATAATATAATTAAGAAAGAGTAAACAGTAAGCTACCGACCAAAATAAATTAAGGATTATAATTAAAAAAATAAAAACCATTGGAAGACGATGACTTTGCCGTGTCGTGTTGGAGAATATTTGAAAACATAAACACCTAATTTACAAACGACAAGTCATAACAAGACATTACAATACCATTCTAATTTGAACAAGAATTCCTTTTTTTATTATTATTTAATCTAAATATTTATTTAATTACTATCATTAATAAAAATAAATAAAGAAATACCCACAAATTTTGAATATTGTGGGTGGGATTGACATAAGCAACGTAAGCACGTATTCTAAGCAGAGGCCTAGAAAGTCAATTAAGGACAGGCCTCCATGTCCTTGTCTTAAGCTTAGCTGTTTCTACCTCTTCACTCAGTAGCCATTCGCCTCCTTCAAAAGCTCAAATATATAATTTTCTTTCTCTTTTTTTTTTAAAAAAAAAAAGTTAAGAATCATTTTGTTTAATGTAAAAACAGTTAATATTCGTTGCATTGTATTTAGGTGCTTAAAACTATTTATTTTAGTATACAATACATGGCCAAAAGAAAATAATAATAGTTGAAAAATCAGTAAGTATTAAAATATTTTCGATATTAAACTTAAAATAGAATATTGATTCAGTAAATTGTATACTCGCGAATTTGATAACTTTTGAGTTAAAGATCATTTATTTATTTATTTTTACGTAATTGCCCTTGAGATGCACTAGCGCTAAGATAAATGTCTAAAAAAAAAATTAATGAAGGGTTTAGCTAGGTGGTGTATAATTCAAAGTGGTCCCTCGTATACGTCCAAAAATCCCAACCACTAGAGGATGAGTTTCCTTCCATCAAAACAAAGCCAATTCCATGTATTAGCTTTATTTATCCCTAACTCCAAACAAACCCAACTCCAATGGGTGATAAGGAGCTGACAAGATTTAATCAATTTGATTTAGAATGATGACGGTGATATCCATGATTTAGACTTTTTGTCCAATTATTTTATTATTATTTTTTTTTTTGGCTTTTATGAGGACATTGTGATGGGTCCTTGCTATCTCCCACGAGGTCTTTTCTCTTCTTTTGCCAATCTTTTTCATGTTGATGGTTTCATTGGCTCAAGAATGAAATTTTCCATTTCTTTCCTCTTTCGCATTTGGCATGAGCTTTTGGAGTCCATTTTGAGCTTTAAAAATATCCTTAATGGGATGAACTTGAAGAGGATTATGATAGGATATGACATCATCGTGCATTTATCACTTTGTTCTCCTGTACAAAGAGATGACCACTGTAACTCGTTGCTTCTCGTTGATTAAATTCAATTCTAAGGATCACCTATAATCGAACGGTGGAGTGTATGATTCTATTCTTACCCTATCCTCTAAATAATGTAATTATAAAAAGAAATACTCAATCCTGAATTTCATTGCTACTGTATATCAAGCCAATGTCAATTTCCTTCTGGCGTTGGTGTTGGTGTTGCATAAGCAAATTTCAATGGAGAAAAGACGATATGAAATAGAACAGGCATGAAGACTCTAAGAGTATCTAAAATAAAGCAAAATCTTTATATATTTCTAGAACACAAGTGTAAGTTCATAGCAAGATGGATAAGTAATCCAATCTATATGAAATTAGTGCTTGTAAAGTTGTCAACTTTAGCAAAAATCAATTGATCAACCACCAAATTGTTTTCAATCTTCCCCATTATTTATGGCCAGGAAGTGAAACAGGGTAAGCTTTGTATATCTGGTGGCTCAGCTGAATGCCATTAACAAGTCCTGATCCTCGGTGAGTAGCTGCTGAAACCGGCCTTTTCACAGCTTGAATACCCTTTCGCATCCATGCAGCATAAGCAGTGCTCTCTTCCAACTCTCAAGACCAGCAGCAGCAGCAGCTAGTTTCCAAAGATACAGAACTCAAATCACCATCACCAAGTGGTGACATAGTAAGAAGCAATACTACACAAACAATCTTTAATAACTACACACCATTACCGCAAAACGGGAGACAAAAAAGGAGAACCCAAAAGTGAAAGGGTTAAAGCTTCTGTTATGTATTGGCTGCTTGTAAGGTTTGGTAGTAGTAATCTATTAACAGTTGGGATTGACAAAGTTTTTGATCTCCTCCATGAGGCAATAGAAGTGCTCATTATTAGGCAAAAAGTAGAACCCTATAGTGGCCTGTTTAAGATAGAGAAGTTTCACTTCATGGCCAGCACTTTCAAGACCTTCAACATAGGCCAATTGCCAATCTTGAACAAGATCCAAACCAGCCACAACCACAAGACTTTTGGGAAAGTTTAGACCTTTGACATTTTTTCCTCTAGGGCCAAATATATTGCATGCCGGATGGTCTCTATCTTCCCCTTCTGGTAGATATGCTCTCCAATACCAATCACGGTCTTGAATTGTGACAAAGTATTTACCATCCAATCTCTTCTCTGATTCAGTTCTTTCTTGCCCACCAAACATTGGATGGAGGAGGATATTACCCAATACTTCTATTTCGGCTTCTGCTGCTCTCACTGCAACATGATGAGCAATGTTTCCACCTGAACTATCACCAGCTAAATATACATGAACTTTGGAATTTTTACCACTTTGAAGCCAAGTTCTAGACTTTACCCACTTAAGAGCTGCCCAACCATCATCGTATGCACAAGGGTACCGACATTCAGGTGACCGGCGGTAGTTAACAGATACAACAGCAGCCTTGCAAACGGTCACAAGGCGGCGGCAGAAGGTGTCATAGATGGCACTACTGGCAGAGGAGTGAGTGAAGCTTCCACCATGGAAAAAGATTATGACTGGGACGATCTCAGTGGTACTCAAAGGCTTTTCAAGGTCTACAATGCCCCACTGAGCCTCATTTTCAGGGGCTGGAAGGTAAATTCTGTTGAGGAGGCTTGTGGCTCTATCAACATGATCAAAGGAGAAAACCCCATCTACCGGAATGGTATTGGCATTGACTTTCCGGTCAAGGAACTCTGCCAAATCACGGTTAAAGGTCCCATCCGGCCGGCGAAGGAGATTATATGCAAGCTTGAAATTGGAGATGAGGACCCACGTGTTCAGCGGAACAACCCTCTACAAGAAGATGAAAATTGATCAAATTAAAAGATTTGTCCAGTTGAAATTCGAAGTTTACAAATTGTTGAGAGCTACATTGATCATACACATATACGAAAGCAGTGAAAATATGAAATATTTCGGCAAACCCAAAATAAAAAGTGGAATAAACCCCAACAAGCAAATGTGCTAGAAATACTTGAATGGCAAAATGCAACATTAAATCCTATTAAAGGAAAACAAACAAGGTGGGCCTAAAATTTGAACCGAAAATTGAGAACTTTTTAACTCCAAAAACCCAACAAGCAAATAATGAGGAAAATCAAAAGAAAATGGAACTACAGTTACACCAGCAAAAAGAATTGAAAGCAGAAGTAACAGTAGCTCAAGAAAATAGGAAATGGAAGTCCATTCCTTTTGTCAAAATCAAAGTCAAATTCCTCGTGTTTCAATTCACCAAAGCATATAGAAAACCCAAACCAGTTGCTGAAGAAATTGACCAGATTTGTCAAAAACCAGTGCGACCCGGCAAACAGCAATTTTTATAAGCTCCGAGCAAAAAGACTGTGATAGACAACGGCGAAGAAGATCAGATGGAGAGAAGGCAATACCTTAGATTCATTGATGTTGACTTCATTACTACCAGCCATAAGGATAGCTCTGTACACCAAAGAGGCCAAAACCCAAAACAGCTAGAAAATAGGCCTAAAAAACTAAATAACAACAACAACAACCCAGAAGCGAAATTGTCTTCAAAAACACAGACACCTCATGATAAAGCTTCGATTTCATTCATTCAATGAGTCAGGTCATCGAGTAGTAGCTAAAATATAAAACCCAGAAGACAAGGAACACACTTGTATATACTGCAATTTTGTCTCTGTTCGTCCGATTCTGTATTAGCTATAAAGATATCTAAATACACGGGTGTGTTTTGTTCTGTTTTGTACCCGTTTTATATCTCCGTCCCCTCTTCCTATGTCTCCGTCGGTTGATAGCTTGTGTTAGAGCTCTGAACAATGAGGCAGGAGACACTTGTTTCTCAAATAAGGCAACATCGAGTGTGAAAATTAGATAGAGAGAGAGAGAGAGAAGACAGATATATCTTTTAGAGAAGAAACAGTAGGTACGGATATAGATAGGTAGAAAGGGAGAGACCGAGAGGGAGAGAGAAATGAGAGTCAAAAAAGAGGAAGGAGAGACGGAGGTGGACGGCGACGAGAGAGACGACAAACCGGGCGGCTGAATTAAGGTGTTCACGTGGGTCCCACTACTCCTAAAAATTTATATATATACAGTCAGCATTATCGTGCTGCTAAGCCTTTTTTTTTTTTTGTCAAAGTGCTAAGCTAAATTTTTTATTAATATTTTGGGGATTTTTATTTTATTTAATTTGTGAAAAAAAATGAAATTGTTATTGTAATTGTATTGGCTCAATTTCAAGAGGGTGACGTGTGAAGAGGCTACTATGGCTTTTGACAGAAATTTGGCACCTTTTGCTTGCTTCTTGGATTTCAAACACTTGTCTGGCTTTAGCATTTTCCTTCTTTTTTTTTTTTTTTTTCCTTCTTGATAGGAATGGCATTTTGGCTTCCCTCAATTGGTCAGATTTTTTTTGAAAAATTAATTGAAGGTTTGGAATTTGTTTTTTTTTTATCCAATTGAAGTTTGAATTTAGTTCGACAGTTGATATATTTTGATGTAAGATATCGATTTTTCTATTTTTATATACAAGAAGAGTTGATATTCAAATTCACTTCCCCGTATATTAGATTTAATATTATTATTAGAGTTTTTTAAAAGTTAAACATAACGATTTTATATTGATTTAAATATTTATGTGTATTTTTACTATTTAACTTCTTCAATGTACACTTCATTTTGCATTAAATATTAATGTAAAGAAGTGAGGGTAAATAGTTTAATAGAAAAGCCCAATTAAAAAATTATTTAATAAGTTTTATAAATTATGTTTGGGTCTTATATCAATTCAATCAATATAATTTAATTGGTATGAACGAATTAGTTAATCTTTCTTATTTCATTACATAACGGTATTTTTTATATTAAAATATAATTATCATATTAATTATAAATCTATTAAAAATAAAAAAATAGAATTTAATAATTCATTAATGTGAAAATCCTAAAAGAAATTATTTTTTCCTTCGAGTATATATATAATCTTTATTACTGCCTATTATTAATATTGATAAATAAGGTTTTAAATTGACATTTTAATATTAAAAATTAATTTTAATATATTTAAAAAATTTAATTCGAAATTCTATTCTTCTTTTTTATCATTAAAAAAAATATCAACACGATTAAAATGTCTTTGAAATCCTTCCTATTTTAGTTGTAAATCCTTGGTAAATGTTCTCAGTTTTAAAGATTTCAATTGAATATGATGATGCCAAAGCTCGAACCCAAAACCAAAGGGCTCTTGGGCTAAAACGGCTGCGTCTGAAAATAGCAGATTCCGGAGTCTGGCAATAGCTGCAAATAAGTATAATAATAATAATAATATAAAAAAATATTTGCACTAAAAACAAATCGAAAAGGGAAGCAGACGCGGACTTTCCTGCGTGTCGCCGACGCCAAGGCACGTGGCGACAAAGGGTTACGTCTCGACGTTCTTGCCTAACAACTTTTTGTTTTCCCAAAACTGCCCTTGTTCTTTCCTCAATTATCCAACCTGCCATAAGTGAGGCGGACACGTGTTTTGTCTGTTAGTGTAAAGCGCGTGACGGCATGTCTTTTGTCACGCCTTGTGAACCAACAAAACTTTGGCTTTTTTTTCTTCTGTTTTTTCAATTTTTAATATAATTTCAATTAAAATTTTCCCTTTCTAGGGTCATCCAATGTGGGCTTTGGATTTTGTCGTATTCTGTGTAGTCCTGTCTATCTTCTCAATCGTGGATTTCGTACACGTGGCCTCCTTTAGTGTTTTTTCACAGTCCCACTTTTTACACATTTCGCCTCAAAGTCTTTATATATATATATATATATCTAAAGTCCTATTTATTCTTGAAATAATTGATAAAATGATCAATTAAAAATGTATATATATTCTCGAATTTTTAAATTTTTATATTTATCACATCATATATTTATAATAAAAAAATTTATATTAAATTTATGTTGCTAATAAAATTTATCTTTATAACTCATTAGATAAATTAATTGAAAAGTTATCTAAAAGAGCAGTGAATCAATTTTTTTTAAAAATCTCATAATTTAATAAAAATTACGTCTGAAAAAAACACACTGACTGACTCATACTAAAAATTTGCGCAACAACCACAATTATAAGATGCTTAGATTTCAATCGCGATAATTAAAAGATATGTAATCCTCTGGATGATTTTTAAGATATTATTAGAATTAATTTAATTAAAATGTAGACAATTTTTCATCAATGTTGATAAATAGTAAGGAGAATGTGATTCAATTTTTTATTATAATCAAATCAAATTAAAATAATTAAAAATTAAGTTTTAATAAATTTTTAAATTAAAATGAAATCGAATTGAATTATGAAAATCAAACTTTTGACAAATATATAGAAATAAAATTTTAACCGAAATTGATATTTTTTTTTTATATTTCACTTACTCAATTTTGAGACATCAAATTAAAAGATTGAAATAATTGAATCAAGCTCACTCTTATCCCATAAGCTTTAAATTGAAGATAAAAAATTTAAATTTTAAAATTTTTAGTATATAAAAGTATAAATTTATGAGAACTTGAGAATATATTCTGTTAAAAAAATCCGCAATGGGACCTTAATCGCAGGTGTGATGAGCGGTGCTTCTATACTTTTCGAGAGAATTATTACCGTCTAATTTAGAGATTTTCATTTTTTACGATATGATGCTCTGTGAACTCTTAGATTACGAGATCACGATTCTTTTAGAGATGATCGGAGCCTGAACTGAATGTGATGGTGTTTGTGCTTGCCACGTGTTTCCGTAGACTTTTTGCATTTTTCATAATTTTTTGTTTAACTAAATTGCAATAAACTCGTAATTCATATGTCAATATAAAAATATATCATATATCTATTTTTTTATTTATAATAAAAACATAAAAATAAACCTACATAAAATGAACTGCAATTATCCGTAATGATCATCTCACGCATTATAAAAATGGGACAAGTCGTCTCGTTAATTAATTAAGGCTCGCTCTCGATTACCATAAATTTTTAATTATCGAATTAAAGTAAAACTTATAATTGAAATATAAAATTATTAGATCATTGGGTTAATCAATATCTCTTAGTTGTTAAAAAAATGATATAGAAATTTTTTTTTTTCTCTTTATACAAAGAGCTATCTTTTATTTGCTTTTTACATGCTTGAATTATCAAAATATATTAAAACCGATGATGTTAGAATATGAATATATATATATATATATATATATATATATATATATATATATATATATATATATATATATATATATATTTTTATAGATTTATGTTTCTTTGTGGATGTTTAGGTGGAGACGAGTGAGACATATGATGGTTGG
>CANXYI010860494.1:0-14346 GCA_948208565.1 Hura crepitans
AACCCATCAAAATATAAAAATAACATATTATTTATTTAATACGTACAATTAAAATTTTAATAAATTAATCTAAAGAAAATCACTCAATTAAATTAAAAAATAAATGTTGCATTTTTATTTATTATTTATTTTCTTATAAAATTAACTATTTCTTTTATTAAATAATTAAAAATAGTTATATGACAAAATTTGAAGAAAATTATTCAACTTTTAATTAATAAAAAGAGTAAAAAATTATTATTAACCTCTAATTACATTAATTATTAAACAAAAATTAGAAAATAAATGTTGTATATTTTTTCTAATATATTTTGATAAAATTAAATATTTTTTTATATAATTAAATATTAGCTATATATAAATAAATAGAAAGAAAACTATTCAATTTATTTAATAAAAATCATAAAAATTTATTATTGTTCTTTAATTACACTAATTACTATAAAAAAATTTGAAAAAAAATAATTTTAATAATTAAATTTTTCTTCAATTTTAATAAAAAAAATAGATAGAGAGCTTTGATTGAAATACTACATAAACTTTGGATATCCAATTGTAAAATTTGTAATTGTATAATTTTAATTAAAAATTAACTTAAATTTTATATAAATTATTTTGATGTTATTCTTAATTAATAAGTAGAAACATAATTGAGTTAGATTCAAGTTATATTTAAATATATATATTTTTTTATTTTGTAAGATCTTTGAACTTTATATCTAATTAGATTACTTTAAAATCAACAATAAAATGTTAATTTGAGTAATAGAAATAAATGTATAAAATATTTATAAATTTGAGTAATAAAAATAAAAAGTTTATACGAGTAATTCAACATTTGTAAAAGTAATTTAATAAAAGTTATTTAAAGTCATTCATACTTTTTTAGAAATGTGACTAATGTCATTCATAGTTTAAAAGTCTATTAAAATATTTAAATGTCAATAATTAAAAGTCATTTAAAAATGGCTTATAATCATGATAATAAGTGAATGAAGCAATACGTGAGCACTTTTTAAAAAATGGACATATCATGTTTAGGTATGCTATATGATTTTTTTATGTGCATGATTCTAGAATGTGATGTCTATGACATTTTTCATCATGGGAATATGATTTTTAAACACCATAAAAGACATTCAAATGGCATAAATAAACTATATAAATGAAATAAACTAAATTAAGAAGGAAAATTCTAATAAATTTAATTAATAGTGCAGTCGAGTAAAACAACCTAGTCAAATAGGTTAACTCATCAACTAGGGTTATTAGCAACTGCTAGGGTACATCTATGCCTTTATACGTTATTCGATGAGCTTATGCTATTTGGCGATGTTTAGGTCCTATGTTGATATCAGTGTTTGAGCCTACATTTGTAGATGGACCCTTGTGTTCATACTTTGGTCGTACTAGCCTTATGCATGCTACATTAGTCTTCGAACTTATTCTAATATTTGTCTGTAGACCTATGTTATCATTCGATTGATAGGCTTCTGTTATAATTAGTCTTCAAACATACATTATTGGATGACTTTTAGGTCATTTGAAGGTCATACCGGCCATCCACCTTGCTACCCACAAGATCTTGTTTTCTTTGATATAGGCAATTAATTAATGATAAAAGGAATATGCATATTGAGAAAATACTATAAATTGTGAATTTTAGATAACATGTATCATATCGCGAGATGTTTGGCTTTATGTATGTTTTTATAACTAAATACTTTTGTTGTATATGTTTATGTCTATTATTACATTGATGTGATTTTCATTGTGCTAAAATGCTTATGAGTAAGTATTTATTTATGCATGAATGAAATTAATATGTCATATCACCACTAAACTCTTACTTAGCACATCCTGTTTCTTTTGTGATACGTAGGTTTAAAAAGAACAAGTTAAGCTAAAGTCTTAGTGCAACAAGATCTACAAGTGAAGACTTATCTTTTTGTATAAATTTTGTCATATATATCAGTTATATGATGTAAAAATGTAAAAGCACTCATATATTGTAAATTGAGGAAATGAGACTATGAAGTATAATTTTGTATTTTGAAAGCTATTAACATTTTTTTAATCATATTTAAGATTATTTTAAAATGATTTATTTGTATAAAGCTCTTTCTGAAGTTGAGATTTTATTGTGTGTTATTGACTAGTGGAGCTTGTATCCATTCTAGATGTGCTGCATCACTTAACAATGATGTTGTTAAGCTTTCAGGCTCATATTTAGTTGTTGGTGTATGATTAGCCACCTTTTCCCCTTCTCCTAGTAGGGTACACTCACTCATCTTGATTTACTACAAAAGAAAAGATTATTAGCCTTAAGCAATATAGTGTTACTTGACACAGAACCCTAATTAGTGGCACTCAAGTATACTAAGCCAAGGAACACCTAAACTCACTCTGATACCACCTATTGTGACACTCCTTATCTGATCCACCACCAGTCCCTAATAAGAGATGTCATGTCACCATCTCATTGTCTTTTTAAAATCACTCCTAGCTTATTCTTATTAACTCTTATTACCAGGCATGGAAGTTTAGGTTAGTTTAATTCATTTTAGGTCACATTTCAGCAAAAATCCGATAACATAATGGCTGGCCGGGTGGAAAATCAAAAATTTTAAACTTATAAAGCACACTCTTATTATCATTCTCTATCACTTCTCATCATCCTATTCACTTTTAGTCCTCTAACAATCTCATAACATATATAACACACAATCATTAAAATCTCATAGTCAAGCATGCAATGTACAAATCATGCATTTTAATATACACATTATAACTTATATTGATATTTTCAAGCCATTATACAATAGGTACTCAAAACTTGGCATAGACCTTCTATATATATGAGTGCATCTACATAATATCAACTACAGAAAGGAACTAAAAATATACCTAAAAGAGGATGAGCTATTACATTGCTTGGTAAGGCTAGACTACCATCTATTATCTTTTACTTGCATAATGGGAAATTGACATGCTGAGTATAAACTCAGGGGTGAATTTAATGAAACATGCAGCAAGCATCATATAAGTATGTCATATACATATAATTATCATGCCAGCAATTTAGATAACTAGTTATATATTTAAAATACCTTGCTATAATATTAAATCTAAATTGCCATGTTACAAATTGTAATTAAGTTAATTACTCATGTTTTAATCTACGATATATCATTTTATAATTATATAGTCGCATATCAGAGTACTGTGTTCATTTTAACACTATGGCCCATACTTGAAAGATAATGCTTTTAACACTAGATAATGGGATCCAAACTTGTGTAGTGGCCCATATTGCGAACCTCGATAGCTGCACCAACCAATATCTATTAGATAGTAGGGATTAATTCATATGAACCTTATAATACTAAAATGGTATGGATCAGTCCTACTGGACCTCCCAATAATGGGATAATAGGGATCAACCTTGACGGAACTCTTAATATCCCAACATTAGTGGATAATAGGGATCAACCCTAATGGACCTCCTACTATTCAAAATAATGTAGGTAGTAAGGATCAGCTTGTGTGGACCTCCCAATAGCAAAACATGTGTAAGGTTCACATCTAGAACCTCAACAACTGCACCCACCATATAATATAAGCAGGCATTGATCCACCTAGGCCAAAGCCATTAACACTTACTAACTCTCGAATTGACTAATGAACCTATCTAGTAGGTTGTCTAGCTAATATAGGCTAGTCCAAATCTTTTTTTAAGTCCATCACTTAATTATTAGCATTTCATTCCTTCATGATTCATTTTATGACATATGAGGTTATAATCACATTTTTCTTAGCATTACTTTAGCCATTCAAAATGTGTCTTGCCAATATTTTAATTCATTGCTATCCTTAACCTCGTATCATATAATGCATCATAATAATTGATTTCACTTACCCCATTATGGTTTTATACATTACTACACTCGAGTATGCCTAATAGTTAGGGCACTGACCCTATTTCTTTATCATACCATTACTTTGCCAATGTGTACATACATTCCAATTATTATCAATTCATTTTGCCATATATAACTATATCACATATTCAAGCTTATATAAACCTTAAGCTTGCTTTAGCTCACACACACACAGAGGTTTCCATCTCTATACGCATTTTTTTACCATCATGTCCACATACACACACACACTAATTCACCTCAATTATGCATGCTACTCATATTTACCACTAATTAACTCATTCATAGTCACATTAAATGCCATTGCTAATATAAGCATACATATGTAGACTAAGACACACTATGCAGCCATACCACAATCACACATATACATATTGTTTTTCTATTAATTTTTTATGCATTCATGTTTACATTCAATATCCCATCACATACAAAGATTCGTCATGATCAAACACACACATACGCACATTATACATCACTTCCACACACACATATACACACTTGAAATGTACAAATACACAAAAAATTTCATTTTTCATTAAATTCACTTACAATGGACCCTAAAGCACTCTAATTATGCCTTTCAATCTTTGTCTTTCCTATCCACCACCAAACCTTTCTCTTTTGTTACAAATAAAATAGGTTTTATGCTTATAGCAGTCATACAAAAATCAACACATATCCAAATTGAAATCCAATTACATAGGCATCATTTGCACCTTGCATATTACCAAATAAAAGCAAGAAACCTTAGAGAAAACCCTTACACACAATATGGTCACTATTCATCAACTGTTGAAATCTTTCTAAATAAGCAATTTCTTCACTTTTTCTCAATATATTTTGTGTTTATGAGACTATAAAGGCCAAGATAGGGGGTTTAATTTGTAAAGATGGCTTTACTTTTAGGTTGAAATAAAAAAAAGAGGAAAGAGAAAGTAGCATCGACCATGGAGTGGGAGGGAGGAAAAAGGAGATGGGTTGGCACATACATCATTCCATCACAAGCCACCTTTTATATTATGTACATAGACAACAACGATCAAGGCATGTTGTAATATGACGATTCAATTAATTACATTTATGTTTTAAGCTTTAAAAATACAAATTAAATGTCCAGGGCATCTAAAATTATTTCTTTTAGTGCTAAAAATTACTAAAAGTCTCAATTAAGAGACCTTTAAAATATCAGGTCCTCAATCGATGGGAAACACAAGTAACTATTCATTCACGTATTTAGGAAATTCAAATAAAATAGCAAATGACCTTAGAAATTTCTAATTTCACCACTAATAGACTTAATAGAATTTTTAACCTTGAAGTCATGCTATTTTTAGATTAATCTAGGCACATCCTAACCATTTTCCAACTCAGTGCAAACTTAAGTCATTATTCACTGGTTCTTAACATAAAAAATTTTATTAGTTCAATGGAAAGTACTAATTATTTCATTTTCATCATTATTTTGCCCATTTTAGTTTTATGACTAGTACTCCTGTCAATCAAGTCATCATGGCTTGAGTACTTGAAAAGCACTATTCATGCCTGAGGAGGTACTATTTATGGAATTGAGATTCTCGGGCATTACAAGCAAGGCATAAAGATAGATGTGATAGAGTTTGTGACTAGGTGCCTTAATTATTAATAAGTGTAAGCATCCAGTTCCATCTAAATTGCTTCACCCAATAGCAATTATTTACTAAAAATTGTATAGAGTCACCATAGACTTTGTAGTCAAATTATGTATGACAAAAAGCATATGTACTAATCCTTAGAGAAGCTTGTTGAGTTATATATTGATGAGATCATCAAATTGAAAGGAGTGACATTTTCCATTATATCTAATCGAGACCTAAGGTTTCTATCGAAGTTTTGGAAAAAGCTTTATAATGCCTTGGGCATTGGATTAAGTTTTAGTATGGCATTTAATCCTTAGATTGATTGTCAATTAGAAAGTGTCATTTAGGTAACTTTTAATACTAGTGTGATTTTGATAATAAGTTATGTTTGATGTTCTTGTTAGAGAGTGCTTGATAAGTGCTTAAAGATATGCTAAGAAGCTATACTATAGAATTCATGGGAAGTTGAGATTGCTATCTTTCCCTGGCAAATTTTACTTACAATAATAGTCATCAAGCTAGTTTAGGAATGGCTCTTTATGAAGCATTGTATGTAAAGAAGTATAGAACTCCCTTATGCTGGAATGAGTTTAGTGAGATTAAGCTTATGGGGCTAAGTCTAATTAAAGATGAAGAGAAAAAGGTAGAGATGATAAAGGATATATTAAGGGTAGTGTCAGGCAGAAAAAAAGTCTTTTACAGACATGAAAGGAAGAGATATTTAGTACGAAGTGGGAAATAAAGTGTTTCTTAATGTTTCCCCAATGAACAAAGTTATATAGTTTGGCACAAAAGGTAAGTTAAGCATGAGGTTTATTGTTCTATACAAAGTGATTGAACATGTGAGACAAGTAGACTATCAGTTCACTTTGCCTTTTGAGCTTTAGTAGATACATCATGTCTTTCACATATCTATGATCTGATGGTATATATTATATCTTTTGCATGCTTTATCAGGTAAAGAAATTGAGATTAGACCATATTTATCTTATGAGGAAGAGCTAATAAAGATATTGGTAATAGAAGTTAAAGAACTATGGAATAAGTTAGTGCCTCTAGTGAAAAGTGCTTTAGAGATATTAATGCAAGGAAGAAGTCATAAATGGTCACACTTAAATGAGAAAGCAGTACCCTCAGTTGTTTAATCTAGGTAATTTCAGGGATAAAATTTCTTTTAAGAGGGGAAGAAATGTAATGCCTAAAAATCTTGAGTTTATAAATAGTATTTCTCGACATGTGAATAGTTCTTAAGAGACCCAGGTTACACTAAAGCAACTGGATAGAAGTTTTAATTATAGTAAAATGTTAAACAAAGTTTGAAATAAAAATAAAGTAATTAAGGTGGTTTGGAACACAAGTTTTTATAACAGCATCACATAAATAGTGACTGAACTATAGCTAAGCTATAAAAATATTTCATTTTTTATCAAATTGGCTTAGGTTTTACACAACTTGAAACTCAAATATTTCAACTAGTCCAATGGTGTTTGAATTGGAATTTTAGGATATTCGGAAGTAGTTGTTTTAAAATCGATGAAAGATAAAAGTTATATTTTTAATTGTTTTTTTCGGTTTTCGAGTATGTGTTAAAAGAGGTTTTTAAGGTTTGTTTTAAATATTTTTAAGAATTTTGTATATGTTACTTGAGGTATTTTAAATATTTTTAAGAGAGGTAAAAATGAGCATATAATAGTTGCCTTTTAATTTTATTGATAGAGAATCTAAGCTATTTGATTAAATGGTATATAAGGGTCAAGATTTCAACATTCTTGGCTCTCTCATCCCTCTCCCAAGCCGATGGCACTATAGAAAAATTGCTCTATTTTTCTCCATTGATCCTCTAAATTACCCATCAATTCATCATTCAATCCTAAATTTAATGCCTTCAAGGCCTCTAAACAACATTTCTACCAAGAAACTCAAGAAAATATTGATGGATTTCTATAATTGTATAATGATATGAATAATAACAAATTTTTATTTGGGGATACTTTTCTGAGTTCTCATATTTTTCTGGTGTTCTTTAGGTGCTTAACAACATGTTTCTTTATTTCGTTTTGAGTTTTGATGTATATGTGATTTTATATAGATTTTTAAAGTTAAGAATGCATTATATTTGTAGAACAAAGTGATAAAGGGAGGATCAAAGGCAAGGAGAAGGCCTAATTGAGTTCAAGTGTTGTAATTTGACTTGGAAGTAAGTGTAATCAAAGTATTTTGTGATATGTGTGCACATGCCCTAATGTTAAATTATGTGTATATGTATATGTGTATATACTTGTGATTTTAGTGTTTTATGATGTTGAGTGCCCATAAATTATATTAGGTAATCTTGTAAGCATACGAATGTGCCATTAGAGTGATTAATTAATGATGGAAGTATTGCATGGTGTCCGACTGGTGTATGTAGGATGTAATGATAATGTAGTGACTTTTCATGCTATGTATGTTAGATATGAGCTTATGTTATAGTGAGTTGGTGTAATATGTTATAATTATGATGAATTTGTGTTTGATGATAAGAATGGCTATATTTATATGTAAGGCATGATAAGGCTAAATGGCCCTCTAAGTCTATTTTATGTGGTTTAAGCCCAATTTTGTCATATTTTTGTGTTTTGTAATACAATAATAAGGTTAAGCATTATGATAATGATAATGATGTATGACGATAGGTGTATGACAATAGGTTATGTAAGAAAGAATGGTGTTTTTTTAAAGAATGGTGTTTTTTTTATCAAAGCTATGTGATGTTAATTTCAATTGAGTTATAATACCTAATTATGTCACATATGCATATCAGATGAGTAATTGAATATGAGCTAAAAATATGATGATAACGTGTTGTTTTATGTAAACATGGCCAAGGTTGAGACATGTTTGTGTTAAGATATTAGTCTTACTGCACATAAAAAAGTGTGTGCACTTATCATATGTTATGATAGCCTAAGTTAATGTTTTCATGATTGGAAGTATTATGAGCTTAAATTATTGAAGATGTGTATATGATGTTGTTCAAAAGTTCTAATATGTTGATGTCCATTTAATCTTTAAGAAACATGATAATAATTAGATTTAAGACTTTTTCCCCATTTTGTTATATGTTAGCCAAACACCTTTTTTTTAAATCCATTTAAAATTATATTAAGATGGTGGAACCAAAATAAAATGGTGAGTATCCCATACAAGCAAACAACCTAAATTGTATAGGTTGATAGGTCAACTAGTGGTTCATCAGCTACTAGGGTACTTTTGTACCTAATTTTGTGAACTACGGGACCCATGTTGATTTTTGTGACCTACGGGTCCAATTGTGATGTTGTTGTACCTTTATGATCCTAATAACCATTATGTCCAATTTGTTGGGTCTTTATGGTCTTAAAGACCTTCGGGTCTATGTTGCTGGGCCTTTGTAGTCCTAATGACCTTTAAGTTTATGTTTCTAGGCCTTCATGGTTTTGATGGCCTCAGTGGCCAAGGTGTCCCCGTTATCTATTATAAAATGTGTATCCTTAAGTATGGGCATAAGGAATGATTAATGATAAAGCTTAAAACATAAATCTAATATTTTAGTAAAGCTAACATTTATTGCTTAATGATATGTTCTTGATAATTTATATGTTTTATGAATATTGAGATAGACAAATGTATCTTGCTTTATGATTACATCTTATGTATGTTAAAAATGTGTATTTTATGTTGCTTTTATGCATGTATGATTGTGGATATATGCATATAAATTACCTTTATCGTGCCACTAAGCATTTACTTAATGTATCAATGTATATGTAATAAAGATTGATTAAGCTAAAGCCTTGGTACAACCAAAAGTTCGAGAGAAGGCTCCATATTTTGTATTTTATTATGAATATAAATTTTGTTATATAGATAAGTTAAAGGCACTTATTTCATACACTTAAGGAATTTAGGCCAAAACTATAATATTAACTATTTTTAAAGCTTTTGAGCATTTTTTTATTTGTATTTAAAGATCATTAAGATATTTTCACTGGTGTGATATCTCTTTCGTGAGATTGATTGACATGTTTGGGATGATAGTTGTTGAAAGTGAACAAAGGATCACAGATGTGGGGATCAAAAATATTTTGCTATAGAACTATTTTTCTTCATGCAAGTTATTATTCATATTGTGAACAATGTCTCGACATAGTCATTGTGCTACTTACTTTTTACACTAGGATTTAACAATTTTATTTTTCATAAAACAAGAAGTTTTTGATAATTCATATGTCTATAAATTTTAATGCTTACTAAAGTGGATTTCAACTACATCTTTTATATGTTAAGGTTATGTTAGTTTGGAAGACACTTTGTGTCTCGCACATTATTCGAGTCCACTGACTGGGTCAGGAAAGGGGTCTCACATCCTAAATTTATCCCTACATATGAAATCCTTACATCATTATCTTTTTAATTTTCCTTTTTATTCCTTTATTCCTTATTTATTTTCCTCTATTTATTTTTAATTGTTTCAACTCCATGATTTTTAGACTCCTTAGAATACTTGAGTATTAGCATGTACTACTTTCTATTCGATTAGGTAAAAAATGCTGAATTTATGATTCATCCCAAATCAAGTTGTTATTCATTTTTATAAACCCTATACCCTTAGCATCCTCATTTTCACCTCAAATTTCACCTAAAAAAATTATTAATAATTCCTTCAACTAATTATGCTTATGCCACTCAAGTCTCAAGAAACACTATTAATGGCACTAGAAAGGCCATTCATCGTAAATTACCTTATAAACCTTATTTTTATAATATTTCAATTCTTAATGACCAATACTTATCCCACATCACTATTTCATAATTATTTTCCACCATAATACCATAAAATGTGAATTTTCAATTTTGCCCATGACCTTTTATTAAAATTTTATTTACATCCTACCAACATGTTTTTCTCAGCTGTTCACACGCAAAAATTTTACTAGATCCATGTGCCTTATTTATTCCCTACTTTTTCATCTAATTCTTTTTCTCCCCTCTAATCAAAATTGGATCAAAAGTTGAGGTTTTACATTAGCAATTGACCTAAGAAGTTCTCTCAACTCTATAAAACATAAACTTCAAGCTGTGACATATAAAGTAATGAATAATTCCATCCTTTTGAAGAATCCTATACACTTCAAGCCATGGTAAGAAAAGTTTCATGAACTTTAAGCTACATCAAGTAATTCTAGAAAATACAAGTTCAAATCTAGTCGATCTAAGACAACATAATGAACTTCAACTAAAAGACTTAACAAAATATTGATAAGCTAAATAAAAAAAAAAGAAAAAGAAAAGGAAATTTACTTGGTTGAAAACTCATAAGAGCATTATAGGCAAAAATTAGAGTATACCTTGCTAGATCAAAAACCCAAAAAAGGCAACTAGGCAAAATTTAGAGGATGAGAGAAAGTATTTAGTTGGAAAATCATTAAAGCAGCTAATAACAAAGGTACTATTATGTTAATCTCTTACATTTGCATGATCTATTTATTATTTGGTCAACATAATCACTCATTCTCTAGCCACATATATTTAAATGCTCTATTTAGGAAATAGATTTTTTTGCTTAAACCCTAAGTCCCTTCACCTTCACGGAAAATTCTTTCCTTAACCTATTCATCACAAAAACCCAACATACCTATGACACTCCTACTTCTAATAATCAAAGCCACCAAATGGAAAAATGCTATATTATGTACCTTAGGCACTTGATACAATCTATGATCATGTTATACATTCACATATAACTTATACACTTCACAACCTCATTTTGCATTCTTATCACATATTCTTATTTATTCATAATGCTCATCACAATAAGAATATATATGTAAAATCTAATGAAAATTGGTAATGGTTAAGCATTCAAATTAATTTGTTAAAAAAGATGTAACTTTATAAATTGGAGACTAAAACGTTATTCTTAAAATATTTACAAGACAACTAAAATGTGAACTAGATACAATGTTTTTAAAAACAAAAAACACTATATACTAGAAAACTCATGAAATGCATGCTATATGGACAGCTGCATGAATCCCTTATTTAGAACCTCCTCTATCAATGCACACCTATAACTTATGTATGGAAAACTAATGTGTTAGGCAAAATGTCAAGTCGTGCATAAACAAGTTCAATTTACCTCACCACTATCACAATATATAATATACAAATATCCCATCATGAGAACATCATACTTGCTCATACTCAACTCATAAAAAAATTATGACATAGCATGCATCATAGGTTTTACACAATTGGCTTTATTCATATCATATTTTATGTCTCACACCCAACACACATTAGTCACATTATAGATGGCACAGAGTATCTCTTTAGTCATATTATAGATGGCACAGAATATCTCTTTTAAGTTTTGTTAAGTTAGCCCAATGTACACCTCAACTAAAGTAGACTAGACAATGTGCATCACATTTTCTCTAAAGAACAAGAAGTTTAGAAGGCGTAGCACTCTACATAAGATGATATCAGCATGCTAATTTATCTGAATGTTATTAGTATCCTAGCCATACATGGACAAAGTTTATCAATTATTTAATTATCATACAATTAAACTTATTCATCTTTACAAATTTAACTATTACATAATTACACAATTTGTTCTTTTTATTTCATCATGTCACTCTATTCTCAATTTCATCTAGGTATCTCATACCATTTGTAGATATCTAATTTTGTCTTACTATATCCAATTCGTTTGATATGAATTAAATAATAATTCCTCTTGCTTAGATATATTTTAACCATTATTAATTTGCCCCTATTCTTATTAATATTTTATTATAGTCATTATTAATATTATCATCGACATTCAAGATATTAAAGTACTTATTAGGTACAAATTCATTGAACTTAAGACATAAACCAGATTCAATTTAGCTAAGTAACTTAAAAAAATAAAATGAATGAAAAATGAAACATTAAAATAAAATGGATTAGATATAGGCCCAAGGTTGGCTTATGAAAAAATCTAGTTTTGGAAATGGCCAAATTTAAAATGACCAAATTTAAATTACATCCACATATTGATAATAAACCAAAGAAAAAGTTTTTGTATAATTCTTTTATGCTTAAAGCTTAAATCCAGTCCAAAGTACTTGCAAAGATTAATATAGGCTTGAGGTCCAAAATTAAAAAAAAAATTACAAAAATATTCTATTAAGCTTGAGCACCAAAATTCAGTACATATTGTGTGCCTAGATAAAATTAGGCTCGAGGTTCAAAATCAATTAAAGATATAAAATACTTAAATATTGTTTTAGCCTTGAGGCCTGAGTCTAGTTAATTTACAATAAAAATAAATCGGGCAATCTAATTTGTGTAGAATCTAATAGAAATTTCAAAAAAATGCAAAAAATTAAAAAATTGAATACTTGCTTTTTAGAATGGATTACTAGTTACACCCATAGGACCTATAAATTTTAGAGATTGGTTAATAACAGATTAAAACCTTAATACTCTATATAATATATAAACCTAATGAGCTAGCTAAAATGAAGAGATTTTGGATAAAATAAAATAAAATTTTACACCATATTTCGCACTATACATGCACAAAGATTTCTCTAATATAAAAGTCAAGTTAACCATAGCATATACATACAAAAAAAGAGGATGGGAGTGCTTGGTTAGAGCATATGAGATTATTCAATGCTGGAAGTGAGTTGCTCGAAGTCTTTTAGCAAGTACTAATTTATTATGAATAAAAGCAAAATGGTAAACTTTGTGTTCATTTTAAAAGGGGTCAGTATTTATTACTTTTGAATGAATATGGAAACCTTTAGCATTAAAAGTGTTCACCATTATGGTTTTAAAAAATGTTTCATTTATTACATCCATAATGCATTTATTTGTGATGATTTTATGCCCTTAGAAATTTATTTAACCATTACTTGCCTTATTCCTTTCATTTAAAAACCCATGAACCTCTGAAGATAAAATAGTAAAATATCTATACGAAACTTAGATCTAGTGTAGCATCTATAAATATGAGTATTTAGGAACTAATGAAGCACATAAAATATGAGTATTATATATCCTAAAAGGCAAGTAAATAAATAAAAAGGAAATATAACTAGATGTTCATAGGACCTTAATTCCTCAATAGGCATAATGTTTAGTTCTTTTTTTTTTTAAAAAATAAACTTTTGTAAAAAATCTTGATTCTTTATTTTCTTTTAATTTGTCTAAAATAATAAAAAAAAACTTATTTGTCTAAAAATGTAAAATTTTATCAAGAAACAACAAAGGAATGATTTTGGGCCTAATTAAAGCAATAAAAAAAAGATCCAATAGCAAAGTTTGAAAGGTAAATAGAATCCTTTACAACATAGAAAAAGGGAAAACCTATTTTGGCTACGAATGCACATATCAAAAAATGAATAATCCTTACTAGAAAATTATAAAAATCATGCTAATAAAATATTTATCTAAAAGGAAACTAGATTCAGAGAAAAAGGGGTCGAATTAAAAAAATAGTTATAATCAAAGAACGCATCAGTTTAAATCTAGCGAAATAAAAAATATCAAAAGGTCAGCAGATTTAAAAATAAAGCAAATACAAACTCGAATAAGCAATAGACTAAAAAATTATAGAATCATATAGATTCGGACAACCATGGATTATGGGATCAACGTTAATAGATCTAAGATAGGTCCTAATAAAAAAAAAGCAAATAAAAAAAATTTCTTATCTAGTATATCTAACACACATAAAAAAAAGAAGACAAAAGAAATAAGTTGCAAAA
>CANXYI010860497.1:0-11349 GCA_948208565.1 Hura crepitans
ATTAAGAGTTAGAATTTATAATAATTATATATGCATACATATTTCTTTTATCTTATTAAACCGTTTATCTTCTCCCTATTATAAAATCAATTTCGTTTAAGCTCTTGTTAAAAAATTCCATATACCTTCTCTTAATTCTAGCTTCTGACTATTATTTAATCTAATTATTTTATTTTCCCTTTCTTAGATATTATGATTAGATTGTAACATTCTCATTTATATGTTTACACATGTATTACATATTCCACCCGTTTTTCCATATAATTGATTTCTTTTATTTAAGTATATTCACATAATTGTACATATAATTGCTTACAATCATCTCCTTTAGAATATTTAACATAAGTTAATTTAGTTACATAATTAATTTTATATGTTAGTATTTTCTTTATTTAATTTAATCCCAATTAATTAATTTATAATGGTGCATATGTGTACACACACGCACACATGTGCACACACACACACACATATAATACAAATTAAATTCCCATGTTCTTATATTTCCATAAAATTTCTTTCTTTCATTTAATCATAATTATATTCAAATACGTATATTTTTTTCTACTTAAGCCTTAATTTGCACCATTTCTATTCTTTGCTTTAAACATATGAGCATAATATCATCTAACTTCGTCACAAAAAAATAAATTTCTAAACTCCTCTTTAAGCATTTTGGCCAAGCCTACTTAAATATATAAAAATATCCATTTCTTTACATATGAATTCATCTATATTTAATTCTATCTCTTAACACTATACCATATGTCCATTTAATTTAATTCGTCAATTATGCTTTATTCTTAGCTTTCATGATTTTTAGCTTCTCTAAGGATTCAAGTTCCAAAATTTTCTTCTCAAATTCTCTTGCTTCTAAAATTGTAATTGATGCTAAATCACACAATTATACCATAAATTCCAAATATCACATCATAAAAGGCATAGTCATCAAACATATTAACTATAACACATAAGTTCCACAATATGAGAATACATATACCTTATATTCTTAAATCCACCAATCCATTAATTTCTCTTGATGAAATCCATTTCATCATCATGCTTCCTCTATTTCCATCAACTCCATAAATAAATTTCCTCATGAAAAATCCATTTGAAGTAACATTAACTACATAATTTCAATATGTACTTGTAAACTATCACCTAATTACCTTAATTAAATCACCTAATATACTTGGTTTGAGAACCACTTACCACTATGAAAATGACCATAAACCCTTGCCTAAAACCTCCTTTCTTCCTCCAATTCCTCGCTTCTTCCATGGATTTTTGGGTAGCTAGAATAATAAAATGGATGGAATAATCCTTTAAGTCTAATATGTAGTGATTATTTGGTGTAATAAGATTTAAAAAATGGGGGAAAGAGCTCATGAAGAAAATTTTTGCCACGAGAGGTTTTGAGGGAGTGTTTGTTAAGCTTGTAAACTGTGGTTTCATGACAAGTACCTCTAAGGCTCAGAAAGTGTGCATAGGAAGTTGGGACACCTTCATAAGGGCTGAGAAGGGTGTATAAGTCTTGAAACTTTGATAGGCTAGAAAATGGGTAAAATGAATCAATTTAAAAATTTAGCAGAACCAATAATTCATTTTAAGACATAAGTTAGTGGATCATAGCCTTAGAAGGACTTGGGCCTGGAATAAGTCAGGATGTTCTTGGACAAACATGAAAATAACATACCCTAAAGGTCAAAAATTTCACTGAGTTCATTGTGAAGGAATTCTAATTTTTGGAGGTTGTTTAGTAATTTTTTCGAATTTCCTTATTTTTTGAGTAATTAGTTAACTAATTTGCTGATGGAATTTTGATATGAGATTTTATAGGCTTTTAAGTAGCTCTAATTAATGATTTTTAGAAAACACACAGTGACTTTTTAAAGTACAAATGAATTTTTAAAATTGCCCACAATTATAGCTAAAAATTGAGTTTTTTGGGTCACTCGAGTGCCATGTGTTGCCACTCGAGCCACCCACTCAACACTATAAATGGCCCATTTGCCATATGTGTATCATCCTTCACTTGCCAAGTTACCCACCAATATTTCCATCTATTTTCTCCTTCTTCTTTCCCAACACTACCCCCACCGCTCCTCCACCATTTTTAGCCATTGCCATAACTATTTCACCTCTATTTCCCCACTAATAATCACCATAATAAAGTGGTAATTAATCACTAAAGCCTTTAGTCTCCATCTCTAATCATGATAGTTGGAAAAATTCACCAAAGGTTAAGTTATATATATGGTGATAAAAAAAATTTGAAAAATAATATAAGTGATTCTTTCTTCATTTTTATTTTAGTTTTAAGTGGTCACCTCAATTTTAAGAATCACCATATTTTTAGATCTTTATTTAGAGTCTTGTATGATTTTTTATTAAATTTCTAATTTGGAATGTGGTTATATTGGTATAAGGCAATTAGGTGAGCAATAAGGGAATTAAAGTTTCTAAGGTGTATCAACGGCCTCAAATTTGATATACTTAAGTGAATTTGATACAATTGAATCATGTCATGATGTGTGTTGTTTTGTTTAGCAATGTAAATTTGTATGGAAACATTTGTTTGATCATGTAATGGCATGAAATGTTGATGTAAGCATGGCATAATGTTATTCAGAGGAGATAATATGGATTGACATGTGAAATTGTTAAAAAAAGTGTGGGTATATGTATGATCTTAAAGTTGCCAAGAGGTTGGCTATGGTATCTTGGTATGTAAATTGGTGTGTATGGCATGTATATGATGAGAAATGTCTTATGTGGCACGGGTATGGAAGATAGGTAAGTGAAATTATTGAGAAGAATGTATGAATATGCATGAACATGTTTTAACTTAGAGGTATACTTGATGTACCATGGTATGGCATGCATGGTATGTCATTTATGGATATTTGTGTATGGTAGATATATGATATATGATGTGTATGTTTGAAGAAATGAGAAAATGTGCATTTGTGTGACCATGATCATGATGTGGTCGAAAGGTATAACATAACGACATGACATGGTATGCATGTGTGGTATGGTGTGTGTTATGTATGTGTTGTGTAGCATGATGATAACATATGTATGACATGGAAATGGCATGAGATATGTGTGATGAGGTTTACAAATATGATGTATGGTATGATAGGTAAGGTAGTGTAAATGTTGTAGGAAATTAGTGTAAGAAATGGACTTAAAATGGCCTAAAAAATGACTTAAAATGTGCCTAAATTTTGTATGTAAATTGAATATGTGAAATACTTAATTTTGATACAATGTGAGGCCAATGTTGTTACCCTATTAGATTGAATGGAATGAGAAAATATGTGGCCTAGAATGGCATGTTAACATGGTTTGAAATGACATAAGGGAACACTTAATGAACAATGGCAATTGACCTGTAACTGTGTCCCTAAAAATAAAATGGACCTATAACTATCTTATGGAAAATGAACATGTAGAACTGACTTGTAATAGGCATTTGACATGGACCAAAAATAGGACATATTACAGTGGCATGAAATTGACATAAAAGGACTTATAACTATTCGAGATAAAAAGTGACCCATAACTATCTAGCTCAAAGTAGACTGAGGAAAATAATACACAATTGTGTATCAATCATTTAGAAATAAATTACATAAATGATTTGTGATGGAATAAAATTAATTAGTAGATAGTTGGCCTATTAGTTAGACATCCACTAGATGGGTTGACCGATCAACTAGGGGTTTGTAACTTCTAGAGGGATTAGTCCTCTAGGCCTTTATTAGTTTGATGATATAGGCATATGTAACCATTAAGGTCTAAATAATTGGGCCATTGCATTAGGTTAGTGCAATGGTTGAGGTTCACTAGTTGAGCCATTGCATAGTATGATGTTGATATTTCTATCTGGTATAGGCAGTTCCTTGTTATTAGACCAGGTAGGTGTAGCAACTAAGGTCCACAAGCTAGGCCACTGCACTATGATGGATTGATGATACAATGGTATGATGAAATTTTTATTTGTCTGGTACTAGGGAGTTCTAGGTCCTTACCATCAAACCAAGTCAGTGTAATGACTAAGGTTTACTAGCTGAGCCACTACACTAGGTCGGTGCAAAGACTTAAGTCCCAAAATGTAGTCCACTAAACAGTTTCTATTTCCCTCTTATCTAGTGTCTATAAGTGTAGTCTAACCAATTGGGCCTATGTAATAAATTAAATAATGAATAATGATAAATAGCAATAATAATAATTACGAAAAATTAAAAATAGTGGCATCAAACTGATTAATATAAAAATTAGACTGGTGAATAAAATAATATTATTTTTATAATAGGGACATTATAGGATGCATTTTGCACTCATGGTATGTGTCATATATATGTATGCTTGCATAGACATGTTCTTATTATATCACATTTACTACTGAGTTTTATACTCAGCGTATCAATGTTTCGATATGCCAATAACAAAAGATAACTATCTAACCATTATAGATTTTATAGTGTAGTGGCGACAACAATAAAGGGTATATTTTTGGTACTTCTTAGGTCACTTAGATACACTTATGTAAATACTGTGGATTTGGGCTTAGCTAGCTTAGATGTTGCTAGTGTTTATAAAGTTTAAGCTTAATGATATGGAATGTATAAAGGCCTTTTATCTAAATGGTTTTATTTTTTGAGTTTTGATGATTTTAGGCTTGAGGCCTTATGTGATGATTATGAGATTAATGATGACAATATGGGAGGACCAGAGGGGTCTAAAGGGTGATAGGTGTAATGAATTGTAATTAAAAGTGCATTTTCACAAGTTTAAATTTTGGAAATGTCACTCGGGAAACCATTGTGCTGCCCAAAGTTTTTAAGAATCTATTACTGCCTATAAAATGGATTTTCATGTATGATATAACTTAAGTGATAGTGTCTAAAGGTTAGAATGAAGATTTAGGCAAGATATGTCCATTAAATAAGTAAGTCAATAAGTGTTAAAGATTATAGGCCAGAGAAATTTTAGGATTAGTGACCTATTGGGAAGTTGCACCTTTTATCTAATGTCTTTATATTTCAAGTGGGGGTATTACAGTTAGTGGTATTGGAGCCTAGTTTTAAGCATTCCTAGGTATTTTACATGAGTACCAATGTCTAAGACTGATTTTAGGATAAAGCTACATTGCAATGAGGATGAAAGGTTGTTATTCTTGTGTAATAACCTAAGATAAGTGACAAAGCTCTAGAATAATAGGGAGAAGATGTAGCAAACCATGTTCCTACCACTGTGTAAGGAGTAGCATCTAGTGCAACTATACCAGAGCCTAGTGATGCTGAATAATATCTATAGCCTTAGCCATAACAGTAGGCTCAAGCATCTTCGGCACTTTTACAGTAGATTGTAGATTTGTTGAGACACACATCAATACTAGCTCCTGAACCTCCTCCACCAGCTTTTATATGTCTTTCACCTTTAGTTGTACCACAAATGACACATTTAGAGAGGGTTAAAAGGACGGGAGCAGTAGATTTTTTGGGAACTAAGGAAGATGATGCAGCTAGAGCAGAGTATTGGCTAGAAAGAACACTCAAAATTCTAGAACAATTAGAATGTACATAAGAGGAAAGTTTAAAATATTTTACCTCTTTTCTATAAAAGGAAGCTTTCCATTGGTGGGATACAACCAAGAAGAGGAATGTAGCAGTAGATGTAACCTGGGAATTCTTTTTGCAAGAGTTTAAGAAGAGATATATCCTAGAATCTTACAAAGATAAAAAAAAAGATAAGAGTTCCTTAACTTGAGGTAGGGAAGAAGATTTGTGTCAGAATATGAGAAAGATTTTGCAAGATTGAGTCGATATACAGAGGAATTTGTACCTACAAAAGAAGAAAGGTGTAAGAGGTTCTTAAAGGGCCTTAATATGAAGTTGTGTATGGAAATATCTAACCTAAAGGCTATTTTTTTAGTTGTAGCGACATATGACATGAAAGAAATGTTGCCAAAAAAGAAGGACTTTTCTAGAGTAGGACACCTTTCACACCACGTCAAGCTAGTTCAACACTTAGGTTTAGTAAGAGATAGAGGAAGAGTCAATCTCAATTAAGGAGATAGACACAAAGATAGATATAACCATAAAGGTTAGGTCAAGCTTTTGTATCTAGACTTAGACTTTCCTAGCAAGCCTCTAGTGCACCATTATCAGTACCATAAGGCAAATATACACCCCTAACCTATCAGACTTCCAGTAGATGGTAGTGGGGGCAATGCAAAAAGGCAAGGGTAGGAGAATGTTTTATCTATGGGGTTAAAGATTATTTTAAAAGTGATTATCCTCGAAGGTAAACTAAAGTTGCTCAAACTCAAGCAACAACAATACCCTAAAATAGGGGGCAGAGATAAGCAAGAGGTGACCAACCTAATAGTAGTCAGGGAGCTAAATTTGAGGCAAGAGCTCTAACTAGACAATCGCTATTAGAGCTTGTGAAGAGGTGGAGGCTCTAAATGTCATTGCTGGTACTTTTTATTTATTTGATGCACCAATTTTGGCTTTAATAGTTCTTGGATCCACTCATTCTTATATTTGCACCACACATGGATAAGATAGGGGTCTAGAACTAGAGTCTATATGCATGTAAATCTAAATTAGCAACCTAATTAGATAGAGTTTGATAGTGAATAAAGTATACAAACATTATCCACTGGTGTTCTAAAAACAACCATTCCATGCAAACTTCATTGAACTTCACTTTCTTGAATTGGACATTATCTTAAGTGTGGACTAGTTATCTGAACATTCATTAGGCTATGGTTGACTATGAAAATAAGAGACTTACCCTTAGAACAATAGAGGGATATGAAGTGATAGTTGTGAGTGAGAGAAATTCCTTGAATAACCTCATTTCAGCTATTACAGCTAGACAACTCATTCGTAAGGGTTGTGAAGCATACTTAGCCCATGCGATTGACATTAGTACCTCCATGCCCAGTATTAATCAGATTCCAGTTGTGTCTAAATTTTTTTGATGTATTCCCTAAAGAGTTATTAGGAATACGCCCACAATAAGAGCTTGACTTTGAAATCAAAGTATATTTTAGTGCTTTACTAGTATCTATTACAGCATATAGAATGGCGCCTGCAGAGTTAAAGGAATTAAAGGTGCAGATGCAAAACTTGCTAGACAAGGGTTTCATTAGATCTAGTATTTCATGATGGGGAGCACATGTGCTCTTTCTAAAGAAGAAAAATGAGTCGCTTCAATTATGTATTGAATATAGGCAATTGAATAAGGTAATTATGAAGAATAAATATCCTTTGCCTAGGATTGATGATCTTTTTTATCAGCTTAAAAGTATCAGTATCTTTTCTAAGATTGACTTGAGAGTAGGGTACCATCAGCTGAGGATTAAAGAGGTTGATATACCTAAGACTATATTTAAAACTAGAAATAAGCATTATGAGTTTTTGGTGATGCCATTTGGACTCACTAATGCTCCAGCAGACTTCACAGGTCTAATAAATAGGGTTTTTTAACCATACTTAGATCAATTTGTGGTAGTGCTCATTAATGATATTCTGGTGTATTCTAAAAGCAAGGAGGAACATGAACAACACCTTAGAGTAGTGTTATAGTCTTTAAGAGAGAAGCAGTTGTATGCTAAATTGAGTAAATGTGAAGTTTAGCTGAATTAAGTGTCTATTCTAGGCCATTTTGTGCTAGCAAAAGGTATTAGAGTAGATCCCTACAAGGTTAAGTGGTGCTAGAATTGGAACCTCTTAGGAATTTGATTGAGATATGGAGTTTCCTAAGATTGAATAGTTATTATAGAATATTCGTAAAAGGTTACTTTATGATTGCAGCTCTATTGACCTAATTGATAAGGAAGAATGTGAAGTTTGAATGGGATGACAAATATAGGGAGAGTTTTAATAGACTGAAAAAAATGCTAACTGAAGCATTTATCCTTGTTTAACTTGAATAGAGAAGAAATTTGTCATTTATAGTGATGCTTTACACAATAGACTGGGATGCATACTGATGAAAGAGGGTAAGGTAGTTGCTTATGCTTTTAGGCAGTGAAAGCTATATGAGAGGAATTATCCTACTCATGATCTGGAGTTGGCTATAAATGTTTTTTCATTAAAAATTTAGAGGCATTATCTATACGGTGAAAGGTGCTACATTTATACTTATCATAAGAGTTTGAAATATCTCCTCACTTAGAAAAAGTTGAACTTATGGCAATGGCAATGGTTAGAATTGATCAAGGATTAGGATTTCCTAATAGACTATCACTGGAGAAAGGCTAATATAGTTATAGGTGCATTTTGCTGGAAATTCATAGTGATAATGAGAGCAATGAATGCTAGATTAGAGTACACAGAGAGAGATGCCATCTTAGCTGAATTACAGATCAAGTTTTATTTTAAGAAGTAAATAAAATAGGCACAGATATGAGATAGACAACTGACATAGACAATCAGTAAAGTCAAAGAGGGAAAGACCACTAGATTTGAGCTAGAAGAAAAAGAATGTTTATATTACCATGGTAGGTTTTGTGTACCTGATATAAATGACTTGAGGACATAGATTTTGAGGGAGGCATATGAAGCTCCTTATTCCATGCATCCAGGTAGTATAAAGAGGTACCTAGACTTGAAACCTCACTACTAGTGGTTAGGGATGAAATATGATATAGCTAAATATATAGCCAAGTGTTTAACATGTCAGCAAGTAAAGGTCGAGCTTCCTCTTCCTTCTGGATTGTTACATCTAATAGCATTACTAGAATAGGAATGGAAAAAAGTTACCATGGATTTTGTGATGGGGTTACCATTGACTAGTAACATTTTATTCTTGTGAGAATTGATTATTCATTGTAGAAGTTGGTCTAACTATAAATTAATAAAATTATGAGACTTCATAGTGTGCTAGTAGCCATTATTTTAGATAGAGATCCTTGATTCACTTCCAAGTTTTGGAAGAAGTTGCATGAAGCTCTTAGCACTTGATTGACATACAGTATAGCCTTCCATCCTTAGATAGATGACCAGTTAGAATAGGTAATATAAGAACTAGAGGACATGGTACATAGCTATGCGATAGAGTTTAAAGGAAGTTGGGATTAATACTTGTCCTTAGCTAAATTTGCATATAATAATAACTACCTAGCTAGTTTGGGTATGGCACCTTATGAGTTATTGTATGGTAGAAGGTGTAGAACTTCCCTTTGCTAGAGTGAAATGGGTGAAAACAAGATTATGTGAATTGACTTGGTCAAAGATACAGAGGATAAAGTTAAGGTTATAAGAGAGAGATTGAAAGCTACCTCGGATTGATAGAAATCCTATGTTGAGTTGGAAAGAAGGGATATAGAATATGAAGTGGGTGAGAAAGTTTTCCTAAAAGTATAACCGTGGACAAAGGTACTCAGGTTTTGCAAGAAATGAAAGCTTCATCCTAGATTCATCAGTCCTTATGAGAATATAGAAGCATAAGGATAGTGGCATATAGGCTAGCCTTACCAGCAAAGTTACAATAGATCCATGATGTGTTATATGTCTCAATGTTGAGGTGATACAGATATAATCCATCCCATATAATATCTACAAAAGAGATTCATGTACAACCAGATCTAACATATGAGGAAGAACTAGTGCAGGTTCTAGCTAGAAAAGTGAAGTAGTTGTAGAATAAAACCATGCCATTGGTCAAGGTGTTATGGAAGCATCACAACATAAAAGAGGCAGCATGGGAAAGTGAGGAGCAAATGAAGGCTCAATATCCTCAGCTATTCTCACCAAGTAATTTCAAGGATGAAATTATATAAAAGGGGAAGAATTGTAATGCCTGTAAATTGAGGTTAAGTGAAAAGTACCTTTAATGCCTTAAAAGTTTGCTTGGGAAGCTGGGACACCTTCATGAGGCTTAAGAAGGGGTGTATTGGTCATGAAACTTTGACGGGCCAAAAAAATGGGTAAAATGAATTAATTTAAAAATTTAGCAGAACAAATAATTCATTTAGGCCATAACTTAATGAATCATAGCCTTAGATGGATTTAGGCAGGGAATAACCCAAGATGTGCTCGGATAGACTTGAAAGTATCATACCTTGAAGGTTAATAATTTCACTAAGTTCATTGGTGAAGGAATTTTATTTTTTTAGGTCATTTGAGAATTTTTCAAAATTTCCTGATTTTTTGAGGAATTAGTTAACTCACTTGCTGATGGAATATTGACGTGGGATTTTACTAACCTATAAATAGGCCCAATCAAGGATTTTTAAAATAGATATGATGAATTTTAGAGGTATAGATGATATTTGAAAATTACCCAAAATTTTTTGCTATAATTGAGATTTTTTTGGAAGCTTGAGTGCCATGTGTCACCACTTGAGCCACCCACTCTCCACTATAAAAACCCTATGCCATATAGGCCTCTACTTAAATGCCAAATCATCATATTCCACTTACCTCTTAACCATTTCTTTTCTCTTATTGCAGATGCCACCTTCACCATTCCTCCATAATTTTTAGCCATTAAAATTACCATTTCACCTCTATTCCTCCATAAAAAAATCACTAGAATCAAGTGTGAATTGACCCCTAAAGCCCTTACTCTCTATCTCTATTCATGGAAGTTGGAAAATTCACTAAAGCTTAAGTTATATATGAGGTGGCCTAGAAAATTCAATATGGTGTAAGTGACTCTTTTCTCTATTTTTATTTTAGTCCCAAGTAGCCTACATAATTCTAAAACTAGCCGTGTTTTCAAATTTTCAATTAGAGCTTGGTATGATTTTCTATGAATTCTCTAAGCTAGGAATTTCATTATATAGGCATAAGGAGTAATCATGGAGAACAAGGGAATTAGGCCACTCAAAGTGTGAAGAAGGCTTCAAAATTTATATAAATATGTGAATTTGATATAATTAAATCATGCCATTATGTGCGTGGATGTGAATTGCCATGATAATGTGCATGCAATTTCTAATTTGAGTTTGTGTGTGTGAATGGTGGGACTAAGCATGCCATGAGCTTTATTATGTGTGGAATTAATGAATTAGATATGGATTAGGTGAGAAAAGTGTATGTAAATGCATGATGTCCATATGCCCAAGAGGTATGTCAGGTATGGCATGGTATGTGTATAGTGATGTGGCATGTATACATGATGTAAGTGAGGGGAAATGTTATGTGTGGCATGAATCTAGGTGTGTGTATGTAGAAATAATGAGAAAAATGCATGTGTACATGTGATTGTGGTATAGTTGAGAGGTATGCAAGATGTATCTTAGTCTAGCATGTAAGGTGAGGTATGTATGCATGTAAGTGTGTAATGAAAATGTGATGTGTGATGTGTATGTGT
>CANXYI010860521.1:0-10348 GCA_948208565.1 Hura crepitans
CACAAAGCCAACCATAACTAGGCTAATTTCTAGGCCAACTACTAGGCACAATAGCCAAACATGCAAAGGTCTCAAATCTAGCCATTTAAGGCAGAAGCAAAAGTATAGTTTCATAGCACATTTTATGCCATTATTTAAGTCATTATATTAGGCCACTACCATATATTCTAATCCCATTCTTATTAATCATTTAAGGGTACCTTCTTAAGGTATATATTTTAATTAACATTAGGCCATATACATTATTCAAACCAAAGCTATTATAGGCCGATTATCATAGCCATCACTATTTACATATCTAGCATTTCAATAAGCTTAATTACAAGCCAACTTGTCCTTAATATGCTCTTGGGTACTAAGAGGAAAAGGACTCAAATTCCATTCCATTTTTACTTGATATCAATATTCAATCATATATATATGACATAATCATAAATATACTCATAAACATCTCATTTCAAGCTAATAGTGCTAAGTTACAAAACAACCTTCCTAGGAATCCCTCATGATAGCTCACGGGTACAAGCAAAAAGATCACAATTCATAATAGTTTCCACTCCCAATTTCCATAGTTCACATCTTAGCTTGCCAATAAAATTCTGAATATTCATCATAGGTAGCAAACTGCCCATCCAAACAACCATAAGCATCAAATTCAGTAAGCATGTAAGGCTAATTATGCAAACACTTGAAACATCATTCTCAATTTCACTAAATTCTCAAGTTAACCAACACTACCAAGAAGGAAATAAACCTTAGAGTCAACATTCCAGCTATCCTAACTCAAGTTTCAATAACCTAGGCACACTAAGACATGAAGAAAAGGCTTAAACTTCATTTACTTATGAAAGAAGCCTTTGTAATCCTCAAACACTCAAAGATATCCAGCCACTATAGTTAGCTTCTCCTCCCTTTGTAGGCTCTAAGCTACACTCCAATGGCCACTAACACTTCATACACATAATCACACAAGTCTTAAGCATGGCCTAGCATTAAATGGCAGCCAAAAATTCCAAGGAAAAGAGAAGAATCATCCAAAACTCACCTCTAGACTACTCTAAACTAGTCAAATTATATGAATTTTATCTCCCAAATGAAAACGCCTTTCTACCTAATTCTTGTTTCTTATAGTGTCTAACATATAGGAGAAATTTTAGCAACTAGAATCACTCAATTTGGTGGTTAGAGGAGGATGTTATGGTGGTTCTTCTTTATGCTTAGCATTGGTAATAAAAGAAGAAAAGGGAGAAAGGCAATTTTTTTCATCCTAGTGGAAATTAACTTGTCAAGGCTTATTTACCACTTGGCAACCTTGCATGTCTACTTGGCATGAAGTGGGGCCCACCTTAACATGTCAATGGTGGTCCCGATAATCCCGAACCATCTCAATTTTTTGGTAAACTTCAAAATTCATAGAAATTCACTCGGACCTCAAAAAAATATATTATTTGTTTTAAAATTCCTATTTTAATCCCCTCTGTCTACTTGTAAATTTTTATGGCTAGATTCCATCGATAAGATAGTTTTCAAACTACCTCAATTTTGCGTGCCAATCTAAAAAATTTTAATAATTTGCAAATGACCTCTAATTTCAAAAATTTTTTCACTAGTGGACTCAGTGAAATTGTTAAGCTTTAGGGTCTGATTTTTTTTCTCCGTCTTAACTCAAAAAAAATTTTATTGCACAAATGCATTCCTTACTACTTTGAATGAATTATTGGTTCTGCTAAATTTTTAAATTTCAACTTTTTCATCAATTTAAAGCTCCTCAAAGTTTCATGACTAGTGCCACTACCTTGGTCCATATACAAGTGACTCGATAACCCTAGCACACTTTATGGACCCTGTGGCACTATTCACAGAGCCTCAAATCATGAGTGTTACACCTAGAGCTTCCTCTACTCTATAAGTTGAGTTTTAACCTGCTCTAGGACAAAGTATTCTTTTTTCTATGTAGGTGTAAATTTTAACCCTTTATAGGACCAAGCATTCCTCTTGCTAGGTTGGTGTGACTTTTATCAACGGTTGAGTTGTAACCCTTTCTAGGACTAAGCATTCCTTTTACTAGGTAGGTACACTGAGATTTTCTAAGTTGTGAGTCTTAACCCTCTATAAGATCAAGCATTCCTCTTACTAGATAGGTGTAACTTCTATTAGCAGTTGAGTTATAACCCTCCCCAGGACTATGCATCCCTCTTACAAGGTAGGTGTGATGAGATATTCTAAGCTATAAGTTTTAACCCTCTTTAGGACCAAGCATTCCTCTTGCTAGGTAAGTGTAACTTCTATCAATTTTATTTGAGAGCTCCTTTTACTCTATGGGTATAACTTCTGTCAACTTTATCTGAGAGCTCCCTCTGTTTGGTAGGTGCAAATTTAATCGACTTTATTTGAGAGCTCTTTCTACTTGGTAGGTGTAACTTCTATCAGCTTTATCTAAGAGCTCCCTCTATTCAATAGGTGTAACTTCTGTCAACTTTATTTGAGAGCTACCTTTGCTCAATAGGTGTGACTTTTGTTGGCTTTATTTGAGAGCTCCCTCTACTTGATACGTGTGACTTTTGTCAGCTTTAATGACTGAGCTGCTCTTTATGCTATTATTTGTGTTTTGAAGTAGCTGTTGTAGCTAGTAACTCTATGAAACTTAAAAACTTGTACAATATGGGTTTGCATGGACATTAGAAACACACGTGATAAGAGTCCGCATAGACCTAAAGCATCTTTAGAAACATGCAAAGAAAATAGGCAGTCAACATAACCACATGAAATATGAGTCTATACGAACATCAAAAGATAGGTTGTAGGCATAAAAGCAAGTCTGCATAAACATAAACTATTATATAAAAACTCCATAATACCTTACATGTGCACTAACAAAGATAAAAGAGAAGCAGCTATAACCTAGTATACAAAAAATAAAAATAAAACACAACAAGAGAGATGTATTTATGTCTATAAATAGTAATCACAACAATCAAAAATAAATAATCATATACATAAAAGGAAATAAAAGAAGAGTTATGGAAATGGTTTCCCTTTTCTAAGGGGGTAGACCCATCAAAACGGGTTTTTTAATACCCCATCTTTATAAAGGTTCCTAAACCCAACACAAAAAATATAAAATAAAGGGGCAAACTTGAATGTTGCCCCTGATATAGGTCCTCACAAACTGAATATATGATGAAATTAGTTCGCACGGACTTATCACTAGGTATGTAATAAACAACTTTTATTAAAAATAAAAATAACAAAGGTCTCTCCTCTCCAATATAGTAGACACATCAAAATAGGTCTTTTAGCGCTCCCTTTTCATCGAAGGTCTTTGACCTTAAAAGAGCAAAGAAAAAAAATAAATAAGAACTAGAAAAATAACAAAACACAAAGAAAAGATAAGGAAAATGGCCTTTTAAAAGGGTTTCCTCAAGTATTTACAACATATAAAGAATTTCTTCAAGAAAGTCAGGTTAGGCTTCTTTGAGACCAAGAAAAAATGGAGTTTCTTCAAGGTTTCAAGCTTTTCCTATAGAGTTTTAGGGTTTTTTTTTGGGTTTTTCTAGTGTGGAGGGAGGTAGAAGATGAGAGAAAATGGTGGCTACCTATTTTTTTTTTCAAAAACGTTAAAAAGGTCCCTTTTCTCTCACTAAACAAGGCTTTTATACCTTTCTTACGAAATAAGGTTCGTGGTCCCCCCAGAAGATATTTATTTAACTATTTGGAAGGTGGTCTTGGGGGTATCCTAGGTATGTCTAGGTCAACACAAACTTATGTTACAACATTCCTCGTGGACTAACAGGTAAGTCCACATAGATATAGTCCTCATGAAATGAAAGTTGTATAGATGCCAACAACCTCTATGTCAATTAGGCCTGTATAGACTTTTTTTCCTTGTGAACATAGTTTGTGCAAACATTATAGCATGTCCACTAGGTGTCTTCCTTAGGCCTTTTCTTGAAGGTGATTTAGGCTTTATGAGCCACCCTTACATCTTTAGAGAAATATTTGACACCTATGCATTTCATCATTAGAGACCCTCTGAACTAAAAAGTGTCTTGGACTTCTATGTCTTCTAGCACCAAAAGTGTTAGCACCTTACATCCTAGACTATATGTACTTTATGGATGGTAGCTCTACTAGAGATATCACACAGGCATAGAATGAGACTATTGGGGGAGTTTCTATGATTTTCATAAATAGTAGCACCTAAAGTATCAATACTATATGGCCTACAGTATTAGTACTTTATGGTCTAAAGTATTGATACTCTATAGACACTAGACACTAATAGTAGGCAATTATAGCAACACCTAAAGTACTACTACCTTGCAGACAGTAAACACTAATAGCAGGTGCTATAACAACGACTACAATAGTAGTACTTTGAAAACTATAAATTCTATAGTAAAGAAATAGTAATAGGGGCGTCTATAATATTAGTATTTTAAAGTCTAAAGTCATAGTAGTATGTGACATACAATACTAGTTACAGTGCAAAGTATAGTTACCTTATGGGCAATAGACACTAGCAATAAGTGCTACGATGAAAGGCAATTTCTACAGTAAGTAGGGGGAATAAAGACATTTAATTGTGTGAAAAGAGTGATGGTGATAGTAGAACATGGGTAGCAATAGATGATACTATAATTGGAATTGCTAGCAGCAAAAGCTAGTTATAATAGTGCCTAAAGTACCAGTACCTTACATCTCAAAGTAGAGGCACTCTATAACTCATAGAATTAGTGTATTACATCATAAAATATGCATACTTTGTGGGCAATAGATGCCATTAGTGGGTGTTATTTCAAGATTCAAATTCTATAGCTGGTAGGGGGAAAGGAACCATTAGGTTTTGTAAAGAAATACTTGTGACAATAAGAGTTGTTGAAATAAAAATGTTGACAAATGATTAAAGTAATAGTAAAATTCATTCATGGCAAGATATAATCGAATAAAGTTGAGAAAAGGGGACACAGGGATGATATGGATGAAATGAGAGAAGAAATAAAGTTAAGAAAAGCATAATATTTTTAAAAAATGAATAGACATGATACTTCTTTATTTGTTACCAAATGACACTAGTTATGTGAGATTAGAGTTTAAAGAAAACTCTTGTTTTATAGGAATAGGAGGTAAAGGAAAAGTAGGTCAAAGTGTTAGCAAATGCAAAGGAAAAATATGAGGTAAAATAGATATAAATCGAGGGATTTGAATGCGTACTCCTTTATCTCCTAATCTCACTGATTGAATTAATTTCTTGAGAATTCTTAACTACAAATTAGATTTAGTCAAAGGGATTCCTTTTGAGAATGGCAAATTGTTTTACAATTTGCTTATTCCATGTAAACCTGTATATATATGCTACATCATTTGCTTGGTTCATGATGCATATTTAGGGGACATAATGAACATATCCACACTTATGCTATACTTGTACATTAACGGGATTATTCACATAAATATTTGCTCAATAGTAACACGTCATAATTCATATATCAAACTCACAGATCATGTATCATATTAGATATGTGATTAATTTGGGCATCCTTTATAGTTGTAATTAATATTATAAATTTAGTAGTTACATCAACTACATGCTCTTCAAGTTTATTATTAGTTATCAAGGAACAAATAGATTTTATCATGTCAACAAATTGAGAAATATAAAAGGGATAGTAAAAGCTTAATGACAAGATTAGATAAATTCAACTAAAGAAGCTAAACAACCATTTCAAATTAAGTTTTCTCATGCTATTAGTTAGTACTAATACTACTGGATATATAAATAGCATAGCATTAGACATAAATAGTTAAGTAATACATTACATAATCATCAACACAACTATAACTTAAAGATCACAAGTAAGACTTAGAGCTCAAGGTAAACCTCGTAAAAGATAGTTTAAGGTAGCTTAGGCATGTTAGAGAGGAACTTTATATTGATTTATAATAGCTTACAACTTAGCACTAGTGTTATACGAGCTATTCTTAGTGACAGTGGTTGAGGCTAAAGATATTTATTAGCTCACTGATGTTTATTAGCTTACATATACTTTTTAGCTTTTAGCAGTGGTAGGCCATTGGGTGAACCCACCCTTGTTACTAATTTTCAGCTTACAGTTTCATCATTACCATTTACCCTTTCTTAGGGTTATTTTAAGAGTGTACTACCTTTGGTGTTAGAAAATTTTAAATAGATTTACTTTAAAACAAGACAAGGAATTCTAATTTAAGTATAATATTAGCATATAGATAACTAGTCTTGGTGAAGTACACATAGCCTAAACTTAGGTAAAGTAATAAATTTATAGACAACACAATTTAATTGTAATTTAAATAATATAACTTAATCCTAATGTAGTGCATTGGAACCTAAAATTGTAAGGATGTAATGACATCAAGTACATCAAGTTATAATAATTCAAGCATTACAAGCACATAACTTATACAGTCATATTGTATGAACACTAAAGATATATTAAGTTAAACAAAATGAGCTACCTAACACCTATGTGAGGGTAAGATTTGTATGGAAATAGAGTTAATTCACACACATTTCTAGTATTCACTCATTGCATGTCATGTATTATAGGCATGTTTTAATACAACCACCTAAATATTACTTATGATTTTGTAAGATATAGATATATTAGAGTTCCGCTAAGCATTTTAGCTCAGTACAGTGGTTTTCTTTACACATTTTATGAGGATCAGAGGACATGCAGTAGATGTCTAGTTTTGGCTTAGTGTATAGAAGGCAAACATCAAGGTTCCAAGCATCAAGAAATTTGTTCTTTGTAAACTCTTTTTTGTTTTATAGTATCCAACATATAAATAGCATGTATAAATAATAATAGAAAGATGTATATTATAAAATCTATATGTGTATGTGTATAAGGCATGGAGTGCCCTTTTTTGCCATAAGATAGTAGGTGTTAAAATGTATACTTAGATATATGTGTGTATGAAAAGTTTTAGATAGTTATAGGCCCACAAGTTTCTTAAGTGTTAGGAATAAGATAAGATAGGCCTTAATTAACATCTTTCTTAATGATAGATTAATTAGCTATGTTTTGGAATTATTATCAAGTGTAGGTATTACCTTATTGAGCGGTGATTCTACAATACCTGTAAGTCCATGAACAATAGCACTAAGGCAGAAAAGTGTTCCAAAAGTGCCGAAACACCTTCATAAGGCCTAAGGCAGGGTTACAAGTCATGAAAATTCAAGGGGCCATAAAATGATGAAATTGACTTAATTTAAAGATTTAACAAAACTAATAAATTATTTTAGGCTATAATTTAGTATGCTGTAGGCTCCAATAGAGTCAAGCCAAGAATGACTCAAGATACGCCCGAACATACCTAAAAATGCCATACCCTAGAGATTAAAAATTCTATTCAGTCTATTGGTGAAATCACTTTTTAATTCTGAGGTCATTTGCAATTTTTCTTAATTTTAAGGTTTTACACATAAATCGAGGTAATTAGTTGACTGTCTTATCAAAAAAATTTGGCTATAAAATTTTACATTCCTCTCAATAGGACAAATTTAAGATTTTTAAAATAAACATGTCAATTTTTAGAGGTTTGAGTGATTTTTAAAAATTCCACAAAGTTTCTATAGAAATTGAGTAATTTCAAGATGCTCGAGTAGCATGTAGCCCCACCAATGCCACCTCAGCCACTATAAAACGGTTCAAAGTGACACGTAGCTGCCCACTTGGCAACTCACGCCACTACCTACCCATTTTCCCTTTTTTTACCTCCCTTTATCCCTATGCCATTTTTAGACAACATCCATCATTTTTGCTCTTTTTTGCAAGCTTTTCTCATACCAATTGCCACTAAAAATCTTTAATTATGTTTTCAATTGATTTATGAAGTCGTTAGAAGCCATAGGAGTACCTAAATTTCAAGAAAATTTAAAAGAGCTTAAGTGTACATTAGAAAGGGTTCAAACGGCAACTTCTTGTGTGTAAGTAATTCAACCTTTTTTAATTTATTTCTTAAAGGATTTGGTAATTCTAAGAATCCTTATATTTTTGGAATTTGATTTAGAGACTTGTGTGATTTTTTAAGGATCTTTCAATAAGAATGTCGTGATTAGAAGAAAAAGGATATTGAGGTGTGCTTTGGTCTCTTTTCAAGCTTGAAATGAAGAATTCATCTCCTTTAGTAGTAAGGTAAGTGAATTTAAGGCATTTAAAGCATGGACATTGAATTTCAAGTGTGATAGGTGTAGAAGTCTTATATGGAAATAGGATAAACTTAGCTAAAATATGTGTAATGGTGAATTAGGCTTGTGTTTGTCTTAATTGTATGTAGAATGAATGATTTGAATGGTGATTTGATGAAAAGAATGAATGGAATGATGAGTTCCCTATTTGGCCGAGAGGTATATAGGTTGTATGTGATGTGTATATGACTTGTTAAGGTGATTTTGGCATGACTTCTATATTATAGGACATGAAAGATACATGAACTATATGTGTATGTAAAGAGAATTATGAGTATAGATGTGAGGCTTTATTAGGCTTAGAGGTACCTTGGTGTGTAGGTTAGGTGTATAGCATGTATACTTGGCATATTTTATGGAATTTAGCTTGTTAGTGATGGCATTTTAGGTGTAGATGATACACATGATGAATAAAGCTTGTGTGTGTGTGCATTAAGTGTGGCCGAGGCAAGTCTAAGGTCTATAATTGCCTATTTTGCATGGAAATGGCATTATGTGTTTGTAAGCATGCTTGTGTGGTGTTAACATATGTGTATGTGCGCTTAAATTTGAATAAAGCATGTGTATGGCAATTTGAGAACATTGGCTAAGAGCTATGTAAGGCCAAAAGGCATGAAAATGAGATTAGGTATAACATGTATATGTGTGTGATATGACATGGCATATTTAGCATGGATTTTACAATGCTTATATAGCATGACTTAAGTAAATATGTATGAGTAATAAGGCATGAAATTCATAGATATTAGGATACCTTTTATGGTTAGAAAATGATTAAAAAGGGGACTTGAAATTGGCTTGTAATAGCTTGGTAAAAATGACCTTAAAATGAACTAGCTTTGGCATGAAAATGGTACTTTATTTTTAGATAATTTACATGGTTTATGGGAAATGGAATGGAAGCCACTTATATGGCAATTTGATATATATATATATATATATAAGCTTGGCTTTAGGCCTATGAAAGTGTCTGGACATGAGTACAAATGGCACTGAAAAATGGCAAGAAAAGGACCTAATTTGGACCTAAAATGGCCTACATAAAAATAAGAAATAACCTTTAACTGTCCCGTAAAATTGAATTTTGGGACTATGTTTAAAATGATTGCTCATCATGTGTTAAAAATAAGCTAAAATAATGGATTAAACTAGATTTAATATGGCTTTAATTATACCTAAGATAGTACCCCAAAATATTTCAAAAAATTTACTTGTAATTGTTTGGTAGGGCTAAAAATGACCTGTAACTGTCTAGGTAAAAAATTGACTGTCTGATAAAAATTATAACTATTTTTTTTTCAACTTAGACTATTATAAAAAGATTATCAATAAAGAAATAAACTTAAAAAGAAGTCAAATGGCCCATTAGTTAAAAACCCAATGGATGGATTGACCGATTAACTTAAGGATTAGGAACTACTAGACTGTCTATTTATCAGACTGGGCTGGTGCTGGTGCAATAGTCGAGGTTCATGATTGAGCTACTGCACTAGTATGTGGAGTAAACACTATATTACTAGCATTTTTTCTATATATTAAACTATACTAGTACAGCGGCAAAGGTCCTTAAAGGGCCACTACACTAGTCTACAGGGCAGGCTAGGATAGAATTTTTGACATGATAAATTGCCATTAGGAGGTCTACGGGTTGATCCCTATACAAAGTTGCTCATTTTTTGCAAGGTTCCTGTGAATTCATCCCTGTGGTTATATTAGGCTGGTGCAACAGTTTAGGTCTAAAATGTGGGCCACTGCATACTTTTCAGTTCCCTCTTAGTCTAGTGTCTGTAAGTCTTGTCTACCTAGTTAGGCCTATAAAATGGAATTAAAGTAAAATAAAATACAAGTTTAGAATGATTAATAATAACTTATGATGATAAAATTTAATAAATAAAACATAGGGGCATTTTGGTATTTTAGAAGTAAACATGGCATATCATTTAAATGGCATTAATCACCTAGCATAATACCCACACACTACATCTAAACCATTATTTTATGTTTGCTTTTTGTATGTTAATATATATGGTATGTTTTGAATGGTTTAATTTCACCATTTAGTTTTATACTCAATGTACCTATGTTATGGTACGTAGGTAGCAAAGATAAGTAGAC
>CANXYI010860613.1:0-12227 GCA_948208565.1 Hura crepitans
TTTATAGTGCCTATTTTAATAAGAACACAAATCCTATGGATATCAGGATTATCGTGTGCAGTGGCCCACATTTTGGACCCTAATGGCTACTGCACTAGTGTAGAAGTATAGTGATCCTAATTAACCTGAATGAAAACTGTACCTATATAAAAGTGTGTAATGGCCCATAAGACCTGAATAGCCATTACACCACTATAGATCCGAAGTTTAATGGTAAATGTTAATTTGGAGTGATTAGAAGGATCAGGAGTTAGAGTTTGAATGAAAAATTATTATAAAAGTGTTTTCATTAATGCAGGTTTCTATTAAAAAATTTGGGTTAGTGCTTGGTACAACCGTTATGCGGCTAAAATTTTGCCACAAGGATTCTCAACTTTTTGAATACGTAACTTAGATTTTAAAAAGTTTTTGAAAACTCATATTTCGGTATTTAAGCATGCATGAATAAATGTTTTTAGTTAATATTAAATGTTATGAGATTGGATAGCATGTTAAGTGATGTACACCTTAGTCATGTCAAGCGATCCGGCGATAACCAGACTGGGTAAGGGGTGTCACATTTAGTGGTCTTAGAGCTTTAGTTTAGGCATTCTTATGTAGTATAAGAGTGCTAGAGGAATCAAGTCTATACATAATATAATTTAATTAAACTGAGGCTTACAAATTGTTCTTATGCCTACAGTTACAATGAGTACACCTTGCAAAGAGGAAGAAGATCAAGCTTCCATGTCCATGGGCAGTAATTTAATAGAATGGCCTCAGTGTTTGGTAGCACAACCAGGTAGATATCATCAGTAGCCTAGGCTCTACTAGCATTTGTACAAAAGATATTAGAACTATTGCAATAGGCTATAACAGCTACTCTGCCATAGCTCCACAGTAATAGGAACTCCTTTTAGCTCTCCAAAAGGCTTACCTAGAGAGAGTTAAGAGGATGAGAGCTAAAGATTTTAAAGGAAAAAGGGAAGTTGATCCAGAGACAGCTGAGTATTGGCTGGATCATATAGAAAAGATACTAAAGCAAATATATTGTACACCTATAGAGAAAGTTATCTGCACCACTTCCTTACTTCAAGAAGAAGGCTCAAAACGGTGGGATGATTTGATTGAGTATAAGATAGAAGAAGAGTTGACATGAGATTTTTTCTTAGAGGAATTCTTCAAGAACTATGTACTTGAGAACCAATTAGATGATAGGAGATAATAGTTTATGGACCTTAGATAGGGGTAGAAGTCTATGGGGGAGTATGAGAAGGACTTCTCTATGCTTAACTGTTGTGCTAAGGATACCATTACCACAGAAGCTGATAAGTGCAAGCAATTTGAGAAAAGATTGCATGTTGATATTAAGTCTCAACTAGTTCCCATGAAGATTAGAGAATTTAATCAATTGGTTGCAATCTACAAATCAATAAAGAAGATGCATAAGGAGAAGTGGGAGTATTATCAGAAGAAGAGATTTTTTAGTCTAGGAGCATCCAACATTGCACAGCTACTAGGCAAGAGTTTAGAGGTGGTCAGCATGGGGCACCACAATAATTTTAGAAGAAAGGTCAGTCTTAAATAACAACCCAGGGGAACTAGAATAAAGGTAAGATTGGATAACAGTCATAGGTAGCAAGCACACTATGTTCCATAACAAGAGGTGGTTAGGCTCCTTAGTGTCTTACTTGCCATAAATGACATAAGGAGGGAGTGCTAGAAGAGTAAGCCAGGGGTATATTTCAGATGTGGATTACTAGATCACTTCTTAAGTGATTGTCCTACTAGAGTTGATACTAGTTAGAGATCTATACATACATTTACTTGAGGTTAGAGAGGAGTATAAGGTGATAGGAGAGATAGGATAGAGGGACAAAGTTGAGTATAGAGCCCCTACCAACAGTATGCCATCAAGGCATGAGAGGAGGTTGATGAGTTGGATGTCATAGCCAGTACTTTTTATATCTTTGACACTCTTATTTTGGCTTTAATAGATCTAGTGTCTATATACTTATATGTTTGCACATCATGAGTATAAGACTGGGGGCTAGAGTTAGAATTTATGGAACTAGAAATTTTGGGATGTAACTATTTAAGTTAGCATGTCATAGTAAATAAGATTTACAATATGTGTTCATTGACAGTATAAGGAGACTAATTTTTTGCTAATCTCATTGAGTTACCATTTGATGAGTTTGATATGATATGAGGCATGGATTGGTTGTTTAAGTATCAAGCAATAGTAGATTTCAAGTTGGAAAGGTTAACTCTTAAAGATGATGATGGAGCTGAGATTATAGTTATAGGTGAGAAGATAGACTTTCTATCCAGTGTTGTCTCAATGGTGACAGCCATATACATGTTAAGAAAAGGGTGTCAAGCTTTCTTAGCTCATGTTTATGATACTCACAATGGGAGAGAGGGATGTTAGTAATATACCAGTGGTGTTAGAGTTTAAGGATGTGTTTCTTAAAGAGTTGCCTAGTTTGCCTCCAGAATAGGAACTTGAGTTCAGCATAGAGGTGTTACCTAGCACTACTCTGATATACATAGCTCTGTACAGAATGGCTCCAATAAAGTTAAAAGAGATAAAGATTTAGCTCTAAGATTTACTTGATAAGGGCTTTATAAGATGGAGTTTTTCTCCTTAGGGAGTACATGTATTGTTTGTTAAGAAAAAAGATGGTTCTTTATGGTTTTGTATAGGTTATAGGCAGTTGAAAAAAGTGAATATCAAGAATAAGTATCTATTGCCATGAATTAATGATCTTTTTTATTAGCTTAAGGGGATTGAGGTGTTCTCAAAGATTGATTTAAGGTTAAGATATGATCAGTTGAGGGTAAAGGAGTACATTAAGGTGAAGATAGCTTTCAGAATGAGATATGGCCACTTTGAGTTTTTAGTAATGCCATTTGGACTTACCAATGCTCATATGGCTTTTATGGATATAATGAATAGAGTTTTTAGATAGTATCTACATCATTTTGTGGTTTGTCTTGATTGATGATATCTTGGGGTATTCTAAGAATAGAGATGAGCATGAACATCACTTAAGGACAATGTTATAGATTCTGGGAAAAGCTCTATGCCAAACTCAGTAAGTATGTGTTTTGGCTTAGTGAGGTGTCTTTTCTTGGACACATACCTTTTGTAGAAAGGATTCAGGTTAATCTTAGCAAGATCTAGGTAGTCATAGAGTAAAAACCACCTAGGAACACCACAGAGATTTAAAGTTTTCTTGGGTTGGCTAGTTACTAAAGATGGTTTGTCAAGGGTTTTTCTTTAATAGTAACACCTAAGACATGTTTATTATGGAAGGATGTTAAGTTTGTCTAGGATAATAAATGTTAAAAGAGTTTTGACAATCTTAAGGTGATATTGACAAAAGCGCTGGTTCTAGTTCAGCTAGTTTCTGGTCAAGACTTCACTATCTATAGTAATACTTCACATAATAGGTTGGGGTGTGTTTGATATAAGAAGACAAGGTAGTTCTTATGCTTAAATTAAAACCACATGAGAAGAACTACACTACTTATGATTTGGAGCTTGTAGTGATAATGTTTGTATTAAAGATCTGGAGACATTATCTACATAGAGAGAAGTGTTATGTGTACACAGACCACAAGAGTTTAAAATATCTTCTAACATAGAAAGAGCTAAATTTGAGGCAAAGATGATGGATAGAGAGGTAAAGATGATGGATGGAATTAATTAAGGATTATGATTGTCAAATTGATTACCATTTTTGTAATGCCAATGTAATGGCTAATGCTTTGAGCAAAAAATTCCAAGCAACCATGATAGCCATGAATGTTAGATTTCATATTATATCTGATAATACTTTGTTAGTAGAGATATAGGTTAAGCCAAGTCTATTATAGCAAGTTAAAGATGGATAGTAGGATGATCATAGGTTGATGAGTGTGATAAGTGCCATTCAAGAGGGGAAGCCTACTAAGTATGAGCTAAAGAATGATGGTTACTTGTATTACCAAGATAGATTTTTTATGTTCTAGATGTTAAAGAATTAAAGAAATAGATTCTAGATGAGGCTTATAATGCTCTTTATGTTATGCATCCAGGTAGCATGAAAATGTATCAAGATTTAAAGTTATCATATTGGTGTCCTGAATGAAGAGAGATGCATATGAGTTTATGACTATTTGTCTCACTTGTCAATAAGTGAAGGTAAAGCATTAGATTCATTTTGGTTTGCTATGTCTTATAGCAATTCTAGAATGGAAGTGGAACAAAGTTACCATGGACGTTGTAGTTAGCTTGCCTATGGCAAGAAATAAGCATGATTTAGTATGGGTTGTTGTAGATCGTCTTACCAAGACAGCTTATTTTATACCAGTAAGGATAGATTATTCAATGGAAAAGCTTGTTGAATTATATATTGATAAAGTTGTCAGATTGCATAGAGTGCCTTCTTTCATCATATCTGATTGGGACCTATGGTTCATATTGAGGTTTTACAAAGAAACTTCATAATACCTTGGGTACTCAGTTATGTTTCAGCACGGCATTTTATCTGTAGACTGACGAATAGTTAGAAAGAGTTATTCAAGTAATCTTATGATACTTGAATGATTTGATGTAGCAATATATGTATGATGTTATGCTTATGTTAAGGCATATTTGTTAAGTGCTTTAGGACATGCTAAGGAGTTATACCATTGAGTTTAAAGGTAGTTGCGATAGCTATTTGTCATTAGCAGAGTTTGCTTACAACAATAGCCATCAAGCGAGTCTTAGCATAGCTCCCTATGAAGTGCTATATGAAAAGAAGCACAAGACTCCCTTATGCTGGAGTGAGCTTAAAGAAACTAAGCTCATGGGACCAAATTTGATCAAAGATGCGGAGAAGAAGGTGAAAATCATCAAAGAAAGATTAAATAGATAAAAGTCTTATGTTGATCTTAAAGGAAATATGTGGAGTTTAAAGTAGGCGAAGAGGTATTTCTCAAGGTGTTATGTTTAGTAAAGAAAGGGAAGCTAAGTCCTAGGTTTATTAGGCCATATGAAGTGATAAAATGTGTGGGGCCAATAGCCTAGAGACTAACAATGCCAATATAACTTCAGTAGATCCATGATGTATTCCTTGTCTTTATGCTTAAAAGATATCGATCTGATCTGACTCATGTCTTATTAGTGGAAAAAGTTAAAGTTAGGCCAGATTTGTCTTATGAAGAAAAACCTATATGAATTTTAGCGAAAGAAATTAAAGAATTGACAAACAAGATGTTCCCATTAGTAAAGGTTGTGTGGAAACACCATGGGATGGAAAAAGCCACATAAGAGGTAGAGGCTCAAATGAGAGAACTATATCCACATTTGTTTGAACTAGTTAATATTGAGGATGACAATTATTTGAAGAGAGGAAGTAACATAACAACCAAAAAAATCTTAGTTTTTATGAATAGCACTTTCTCGAGGTGAATAATACTATCAAGACTGGGGGTGCACTGAAGTTACAAAATGAAAGTATTAGTCATAAAATAATTTTGGATGAAGTTTGAAATCAATCAAAATTCATTTGATTGGTTAAAAATGTTAAGAAGGTTATTACAATAGTGACTTATGAATAGTGACCAAGACAAAGTTGAACCGTAAATAATTTTCAAAATTGCTCAGAAAATTCTAAAACTTATATGACCTAATACTCAAAAATTTTAACAAGTCTAATGGCATTAGAATCAAAATTTTTAGAGGCCGAAAAGTATTTTAATTGAATTTTTGAATGCGTAAAATTGGCATTTTAATTTGGTTTTTTTCAATTTTTGAGCTTTAATTTTTAGAGCATGTAAGGACATAATTAAATTAATTAGGAAGTAGAATGAGGGAAAAAAGGAGTTAAAATGGGGGAGAAAAAAATTATTTAATGAATTAAAAAAATAAAATTTCAAAAACTATAAATTGGTGGAAAATTTGGACTTTTTGGCCAAAATTCACAAAACATTCCCTCACCCACTCTCTCTTAAACTCGACAGCATAGAGAAGAGAAATTTCTCCATTTTTCATATTTGATTCTTCCATTTTAGTCTAATATTCTTGCTTCCCATCAATCATCTAGGGCCTCTAGATACATAATTAAGAGGTTTTTCATAGAAAATTTGCAAGAATTTGGGTTGGGTGAATAGTAGCCATTTTTTGATCGGGAGAATTTCAAAAAATTGGCAATTTTCCCTAAATTAGTAAGTGCCCAATAGTAAAAATTATAGTATTTTGTAATTTTTGGATATTATACAATTTTATATGATTTTTCTAAAATCAAATCTCTAATGCGTAGTTAAGAAAATTGACAAAATGTGCAACAAAGGAAAAATAAAGGCATGAGTGGTCTTTGGGGTCACATTGCAATTATTTTGGTGTGTGAAATTGAATTATTCGATGAATATTCATGTATGTCTTAATTATGCATAACATAAATACTAAGTAATTGTATGTAATTAATGAGTTAAAGTAGTTTAATTATGTAATTTGTCACTTGAATTGGTATATATAAGGCATATATAATGTGTATGAAGAGTATAATGCATAAGAGTGAGAATCATTGTAATGAAATATAGGTATTCCTTAGTGGCCAAAAGGTTTATGTGTGCTTTATGAAGTGTATCTATTTGAATTCTTTTATGTTTTGAATGATAATATTATGTTTAGGTCGGAGAATTGATGTATGTAGGAATTTGTATAAAATGAATATGACTTGGTGCTTGCAATTGTTGTGCCTGAATGGCCTAAATGAACCTAAAAATGAATATGCTTATTGATTATATATGTAAAATGTATGATATAATGGAATGATGTTTGAAAAATGGTTAATTGTATTGAAATGGTGAAAATATTCATTTTTGTTGTTTAGAAGCCCCATGGTCGAATAGCCTTAATGGATGTTAAGTATGTGTGATGTGTTTTAATACACCAAAAGAAATGCTATATAGGGTAAATGATGTATTATGTATGTAATAGTGATTCTGTGGCTTGAGTGACTACATTATGTAAGATAGCATATAATGCAAGTATGCATGAGTTTGTATGCTATATTCTATGAAAATTTTAGTTGTAAAAGCTTACTTTTATGGTATATAATATAAAGAAATAAAGTTTGTTTATAAGGTGAGTTAGTGGATGAAATGGACATAATAAACCATACTTAATGTAAAGATGCTTAAGTTGGGCATAAAAGGTTATTTATGGTTAATTCCTTGATAATAATCATGATATGGTGGAACTGAGTTAGATATGGCAATTTTGAGCTTTTATGGTCACATGTTTGTATATGTAAGCAACTTGAATATGGCATTGCTTTAATATGATGTTTGTGATCATAATTAAAATGATAACTATGCCAAGTTCCCAATATGGTCATTTATCAACCATGACACAAGTAAAAGCCATTTCTAAGCTTTTTAAATTGATGTAAGTGAAATATACCTATTTGTAAGCCTGTATGCTTAACAACCTAAACATATAGGATGACTCGTCAATTAAGGGTATATTAGCAACTATTTGGGCACTATGGTACATTTTTTGATGTTTTGGTCCATGGGTCCACTTTTAGTCTAACTAAAGGGCCACATATGTTTGATATTTGGATCCATATTGGTAAATGAACTTAGGGTTCATAAATAGTCATAATGGCCATCATGTTATGTTTGATCTTTAGATCCACAATAGTAAATGGACCTTATAGTTCACAAAGGTCGTACTGGGCATCCACCCCTATTATCCATAGGATATGTGTTTTGGTCATATAAGCAAATAACAATGATATTATGAACTAATTTATGGTGATATTATAAAATGATTTTTTAATGAACTCTCTTTTATGAATGAAAATGCTAAATGTGTATGTGGAAGGCATAATTTATGTTGAATTTTTTATTACGTGATTTTTATGCCATTACTTAACTCATGCATGATTATGTATTATTTTGATGTATTATGTACTATGGTTATGGTGATAAATATTGATATTGACTAGATTTACTAAAAATATGGCATAATGCATGATTTACCTTGGTTTCACCACTAAGCAAAATGCTTAGCGCATCATTTTGTTTGTGATGCATAGGTCAGAAGGACAACTGAGCCTAAACCTCATGAAATCTAGACAAAGAAGAGAATGCCAATATTTTGGTACTTTTAATGTATATAATTAGATTATGAAATGTATAGACATAATTTGGCACTCTTAGTATGGATGTAATTAGTCTTAGACCTAAACTATAATATTTTGCAAGTTAAGCTTGTGTATAGTTTTTAAATCCTATTTTAAAATGTTTTGAACTATTTAATGCATGTTTGACATCTCTTCCTGAGGTTAAGACTGTGTTAATGATAAATATTGATTTAGAGTGATCATAAATATCATAGAGTTAGAGTTTGAATAAGAAAATGTTATAGAAGTGTTTTTATTAATGCAGGTTGCTATTCAAAAATTTGGGATAGTGCCTAGTACCACCATTGTGCTACCAAAATTTTGGCATGAGGATTCTAAAATTTTTTAATATGTAACTCGAATTTTGAAAAGTTTTTGAAAACTCACATTTTGGTATTTAAGCATGCATGATTAAATATTTTTAAGTTAAGATTAAATGTTATGAGATCAGATAGCATGTTATGTATTCCACACCTTAGTCATGTCAGGTGTCCGGTCAGTGACCAGACTAGGTAAGGGGTGTCACAAAAAGAATAGAACAAGTGGTATTTAGAAATTTAAGTTATGATAGAATATATGTGGTTAATTAACAAGATTTAAAACAAGATTAGTAAAATGAGTTAATTAAATAAAATGTAAAATTATATGCTTACAAGTTTCTATTCTGAAATAATAATAGTTATAATGAAGGAATATAGAAATAGTAATCGCCTAAAATAGATATTTGAATGACATGAACTAAGGAATTTTACAACAAAAAAAAAGATTAATAATATAAACAAGTAATGATATCAGAAGAACAATTTTATTTGTATGCAAAACAAATTGAATAATGTGAAATAAAATATAGTTGTATAAAGGATGAGATTGTAAGATTGAATCGATGCTCAAGAAAGATTAACATAGAAATGTTATAAATAAGCTTAAGAATAATGAAAACTGCACATATAGAGACTAAGTAACAAAATGTAAATGTGGTATATGTTCTACAAATAAAATAAATAAGATACAAACTTGGATATGGATATGTTTATAATGATTACAAGTGGATATGCTAGGATCATAAACCATGATAGTTTTAGTAATAATATTATGTAACTGAAAGCTAATTGTAAGACTCAATATGAAAGTAGTTCAACTTTTGTCAATGTTTAGTAACATGAAAATAAAATGATCCGAAAGTGAAATGTAATAAGAATATATGAAAGCCCATATAAGTTAGACTTCCTAAATTAGATAGGTTGACTAGTTAACTAGGGAGTTATAGCAGCTATTAGGACACTTTAATGTCACTTTCATAGGAGTACAGCACCGTTAAGGTCTATGAGGGTCACTGCACATCTATACATTATTCAAATATTTTTATGCAAGTGTAGTTACTATTAATGTCTATGAAGGCCACTACACACTTTCATGTTGGTGCAACCATTGTTTAGGTCTATGAGGGCCACTACACACTCTTATATAGATGCAATTGCCATTAAAGTCCATAAAGGCCACTACACACTCTCATACTAGTGCCATAGCTATTGAGGTCCTTAAGGGCCACTGCACATTTACTCATGCCAATGTAATAGTCATTGAAGTCTAAAATAAGGACCACTGCACATGTGACCTGATCCATAAGGTTGAAATCCCATTTTCTAGTATTGAGATATTATGTCACAAATGTGGGCTACAATAAAGAGATAACAAAATCTAGAAATAATTGAGATATTGTTATTGATATTATAGAACTTAAGTTAAACATAATAAAAAGTACTTTAAAATGAACTGAATACAATGGGTTAATTAATAACATATATAGTTATAACTTGACATAAGGATTTCATGCAATTAAACTAAATTTAGGATACGTACGTTGTTAAGAACATACTAGGAACTAATACGAATAATTAAATGTTAATACGAACACACACACACACACATTTATGAACTAGAGAAAAAGGAAATGTAGGCAATCTAAAATAATATAAAAATAATAAAAAGATGTATGTCCTCAATTAGAGGAAAGAAATATAAAAATATAGGAATTTTAGTATAGATAGTTCTATGCCAAAACTACAATTCGATTAAAAATGATAGATGTCAATTATCATAAGATATATAATATAAAATATACAAAAAGAGGCCATGAAAAGTAGAATTACTAAGTAATTTATATTTAAAAATATAGAAATGATATTAAAATCTAAACTTATATAGAGAAATTCTATGAAATAAAATGGTATAGAGAAAAGAGAATAGTTAAATTGAGTTTATATTAATAACCAAGATCAATAATATAGTTTTAAACATAATCTATTGAATTACAAGAATGATAATAGTCTTATGAATAATCTAAACTAATATAACAAAGATAGATAAGGAAGTTATATAAATGATGAAGGAATTATACTAAGAATTTTAGATACCAAATGTATAGTAATAAAGATCACATGTTCCATAATATTAAAATACACCATTGAGTAACCTTGCTCAGCTTATTGGCTTTCACTAATGAATCAGTATAAGTCAAATTAGGCGAAGCAATGGATTGAGTCCCAGTAGTGACAAGAATCCATTAATGAGACTTAGAAGTAAGAAAAGTCCACTACGAGCATTACTTGCCTGCTAAGGTGTTCCTACAATATTAATAAGTAGTTGTTATATATAATGGCATGTATATTAATAGTAACTATATATCGAGTGTATATAGAACTAATTATATGAAGGATAATTGCATTGACAGAATCTTAATTGTCAATAATATTGCTAATATATGATGTCTACATCTTTGTATAAATTAAATATAAAGGCCTAATTAAGGAATTTTTTAAATGGTATACAAGATAATGTATCAAAATAAAGAATACAATGGTTAAAACCAAGAAACAGTAATGTTATAGAAATGTGACATCTTATACCTAAACCAGTTATTCAATTGGCTATAAGTGTGTTACATTTAAGTTGTATCATATTAGGTTTAGCCATTTCTTAGTGTTAGATGGTTGCATATGTGTGTCCATGTGTATTACATCATGACTATGCTACTGGGACATCGACAATAATCTACTCACCTACCAATCTAGAAATCTTATGAAGAAAAAGGTAGGTGTTAGATGCCCATAATAATTAAAAACCTATAAGTAAATGTAAAAACTTATGAGGTTAGATGATTCTTAATAGAGAGATAATAAGGAAGATAGAGCAAAATTAAGCCAAAAACTAACTAAAATTGATGAATAGAAACAATAGATATTGTTAGAAAATGGACACAGTGAGGGATAAGCTATAGAGGTTATAAATAAAAGAAAATCAAAAGAGATCTAGAAATAGACTGAGAAAGTATATGGACTACAACAAAATAATGTTATATGAGTTGAGTTTGAAGTAAAGATATAACCTAGAACATATATGTTTAAAATATCAAGGGAATGCCATAGATATAATTGAAAGTTTTGTGATGGTATAAGATTACATGAACATATTGGAATGTATGAGTGAAGGATAAGGAATGACATATGGATGAATTTAGTGTAAAGAAGTATTATTTAGGAATATTGGCATTAATACTCCTAGTGTACCTATCAATTTTTCTTGATGTTAAGGGTCATTCTTATTACCATGATACATGGGGATTAGGTTACGCATGATCTCATCTGATCATCATCATGAAAGCATGTATCATTATGTTGCATCATTATCATTAATGTACATCATTGAATATGCATAATCACAGTCAAATTGGACTCACTTGCATATTGCTTTAATTGAAAGGAAAAGATGATAGGATGCATTTTTATGAGTGAAATCTTTGGGATAAAGATTATGATGGTTAAGGATAGATTAAAACAAAGTGAAGAGTTGTATATGAGAGTGAAAATAAAATAAAAAGAGTATTTTCAACCTCTATCAACAATTTAAAAAGGAAAGCCTACTAGTGAAATGTCAAGACAAAATTTCCAAAGAAGGGAAGGCTTGTCACACCCCGACTTTTAGTCTAATTTTTCTTAAGGAGAGAATTGGAATTAGAAGATTAAATGGGAAATGAAATGGATGTATGGATCAAATAGAGTCAGTTGGTGTTAGCAATGAAGC
>CANXYI010860643.1:0-10842 GCA_948208565.1 Hura crepitans
TCATATAAATTAATAATAAATATAATAAAAGATATGAAAATGCCATATATTAACCAAAATAATGTTGATCAAAATATATTCAAAATATAAAATGAGAGATTGGTTTTAGGGCATATCAACTATATCTCTAATACCACATGGCAAGAAGTGGAGCAGGAAAGAGAGAGAGAGGGAGAGATGTTATCTATGGGTTTTAGTCACCCCTGTCTCTGTGTGCTGCCTCCTTCAGTCTCATAGTCCGTAGTGTGTTTGCGAGTTGATGCTGGCTCTGCGATCACTCATTGAAGACACAGTTCTCTTTTATTGTTTTATCATTTGTAATTGGTCGATCGTAAAAAATTGTGTCCCCTTCGTTTGTTTGAAAGTGCTAACTTTAAAATTTTGTTCAGTTTAATGTTATTCTTTCAATTTCTATATTAAATTTATATCAATTAAGTGAATATTGATATTTATTAGCACCTATTATTAATAAAAAAAATTGTCATTTTCTATATGTTATTAAAGAGTTTGAATTTGGTTAAAAGTGAGTCCAAAAATATGAAAGTTAAATATAAAAATATTTAAAAATAATATTGACTCGATTTTCAAACTCAGAATAAATCCTGAGCCAAGCAACACCTCACCAATAGAATTAAATTTCAAAGAAATATGAGTGACAATTTTTTTTTTTGAAAATTATTGAGATAATATGTATTTTTACTTTTGAATTTGATAAAAAAAATTTATTTTATATATATATTTTTTTAATGATCTAATTTTTTTTTATAAAAATTTCTTATTATCCTCTCAAACTTAATAAAAATACACCTAGTACTCCCTAGACGGCACATGGTAATATATAAAAATTTGGATTTAAAATTTTTTTAAGAGTCATAATATTTACACATTTGCTAAATTTAAATAAATAATAAATTATTTTTACTAAATTTAATTAGATAATTGGTGCAAATTTATGAAATTTATATGCATTATAAGATAAATGTAAAATTTAAGTATTTAAAAAGATTTTTATAACAAATTTAGAAAACATTATATATTAAGACAAAACATTACTGAGATTTGTATTGAAAAAGTATCCATTTTTAAATACATTGGGTGTGTGAATTAAATAAGATTTAAAAGATAATAAATTCAAACCTTAACCACATCGAATACTGTGCATGCTTCATTTAATATTTCAGGTATAGTCATTTATTGTCCACATAAAATGAACACTTAGATGCCATTGTGTTTGCTTCAAATTTTTTTTTATATAATTACACTATTTTAGAGCGAAATAAAAATTAAATTTAATCTATTAAAAAATTAATTAAATTTTTTATCGATAAATTAGTAATTTTTTGTCACAATTTTTTAATAATAAATTTAATTTGTTCTAGTTAAGATATTTACTATAAATTGAAAATTAATTTTCCTATGAACGAAAAATAACATATGATTTGATGCTGAGCCCAAAATGTATATAGAATGTTGGATGAAAAAAAAAATATTAAATTTTAATTTAATGGTTAATGTGCAAATATATATTGTCTATATATATTATAAATTATACAAAAATATAAAAATTGAGTTATACAAATAAGAGTATAAGAAGAAGAAAATAATAAAAGCTTTTGAGGGAGTGTTAAATACCTTCCTTTTAACTTGTATTCATTTTTTTAATTTAAAATTGTATGCATAAATTCATCTACACATTTATTACATAGCGAGTAAAAAAATAAAAAATTTATTAAAAAGAAAATATTTAACAATTCTCAAACTTTTAATAGTTTTTTACATAATTAGATATTGATTTTCCAACAAAACTCTTTAGTGTAAGTGTAAATAAGATGGAAAGGAGGAAACAAAAATGAGAGATAATTATATTAATTCATGTCACTAACTATACCTAAACAACCATATGATAATAAATAATTTTTTCAACTTTAAAAATACTAAAGTTATAGTCTGAAAAAATTAAGTTTAGTATGGAATTTATGATGGGAAATATATTATTTTAAAATAAATTTGCATCTAATAATGTATTAAAAGAATTTAAAAATATTAATTTAATATTTTTTGATATTATATAGAGTATTATATTGAAGTATTTGACATTAATTTTTTTTTATTTTTATAATTTTAAATGACATAATTGAATTGTTTATTCTGAATATTTAATATACTAAACGTATTAATTATAGATATTAAATTAAATTATAATACTTTTTATTTTTATGAAATAATTTAAATATAATATATACGGTATATTTGATTTATCATTCTATAATTAAAATTAAATTATTTTTATTATATAAATTCGTAAATTCATTCAAAGCGTTGAAAGAAAAGAAAAGGCGTTGGCTTTAACTGAAAAGGTACACTTTAGCTGAGCTTGGATAAATGTGCGGTGTCAGCACTGGAGGTCTTCTTTTGCACACGTGTCGATCTCCGGTTACGTGGATTCTCCCTGGTTGGTTTTTTCTCAGTTTCCGTGTATATTTCCGATGCTTCTCACTTCAGGTGGTTACAAAGTCTACGACCCTCCATGATCTTTCCACGTCATTATTCATCTCATAATCTTTGATTGCGTTGATCAGCTAAGAAATCGTGTAATAACTTTCCAAGCGTGATTGAAAATTGTTACGATTCGTATTACCAACAACGTTAATCATTTATGCCAAAAATTTGAAAAAAGCGTATAATATTTTTATTAAATATACTTTCATTAATTTTTTCGAATATCAAACTTGACTTAGTTTAATTTTAAAATGTATTATTTTATTTCTCGTAAATGGATATATTCTTTTATTTAAATTTTACATAAAATTTTTTTAAATTAATGCAAGTGATTTGAATTCATAAACAAGCTTAAATGTCAAATAAGGAGGTCAGCGATGATTCCATAACTAGCTCCAAAATGTATCATTTATTTTTTCATATGCACCTTTTGAGCACTTCGAGGTGATATGGCAAATATCCAAACAAGATTACTGTTTAAATAAATTTTATTATTTTTTTTCATGAATTTTGTAAAATTAAAAATAATGGGCTGAATTTGTAAATTTATTAAAATAGAATCAAATAATAATATTAAGACATAATTAAATAATCCTAAATTGAATATATACTAATGAATTAATTAAAGAGTTAGCAAGACTATGCTGATGCAGTCCGCAGCGTAAAACTGCCTGATAGAATTTCTCACTTTATAAAAAAATTGACAGCCGTTAAAATCGAAGTTTACCGGGGGCTGGTGGTGCAAGCGCCGCTCAGCAATCGACAAACGTTATAAACCCGTAGAGTCTGTAAAACCACCCGTCGAGTCGGCGAGGCCCACCTTGTCAAACATGAGACCCACGCCCGCTCCCTATTCAATTTTCCAATTTTATTTTGTTCTTTTGACTATTCTTAATGACGGTGACATGGGCATGAAGAAAATGCCACGTCGTCAGCATCTATTCTAAAACACCCACCTGCCTAAACGACAACTCATGTTCTCTGCTTTTATTTAGAGGTAACAATAAATTAATCTCAATGTATTAAAATATTAATAATTTAAATTTTAATATATATTTTATAGTAATTAAATTCTTAATGTTTATTATAAAATTTTAAGAATTTACATTTTAATATATATAATAATTAAATTTTTATTATTCACTATTTTAACAATTCAACTATTTTATTATAATTTTTGTTATTTTTAACAGAAATTATATTATTAGTGATAATTAAAATATTTTTATCGTTATTTTTTCTAAAAATTTAATTATTTTAACCTATATTTAGAGTTTTAATTTTGTATTTAGTTAATTTTCATGGCACATTTTTTATATTTTAATATATTAAAATTAATTTTTTATTTTATTTTTTATCAGTTATTTGGACACTCAATACAAATTTAATTTTTTTTTATTCAAATTAAGACGAATTTAGATAAAAAAAATTATTTAGATCTAATTAGAATCTACTCAAATCTGACTCTTATTATTGAGGAAATTTTAATTTTATAAGAAATAAAGTGAAGCTAGATTTAATTATTTTTAACAATTTGAATTAATTTGCATTCAATTTTAAAAAATATATTATCATAATCATTTATTATTTTAAATGAGAATAAAAAATTATAAATTTTAAATATTAAAATTAACATTATAAAAAAATTGATATGTATAGAACATGAAAATTCCTTGAAATGTTATTTACTTATTAAATAAAAATATATATTTTTTAAAATAATTTAAATTTTAAAATTAATAAATAACGATAAAATTTTTTATCATCATTAAAAAAGCTCTGTTTCTATTATTTTTAACATAAAATTTAAGTGATTTCTAATTCTTAAAAAAATAAATATTAAAATTTAATTTTTTTTAAAAATATATTAGAGTTGAAATTATTAATTAATTATCTCTTTTATTTATTTTCATTTTATAAAAAGATGACGCAGGCATTTCTCCTTCCAGCTGTCGCCCACCCACCTTGATGACCAATTTGCCTTTTCAGAAACTCCATATCAGAAACCGGCGCATGGAGTCTAATCCGTAAAGGCTGTAAATTACAAAAACAAAAAAAATTATTTAGTTACTGCATTTTCTTTCTAACTTTTTTATAAATTAAATCAATCAAATTGATCCGTAAATTATTTTAATAAATATTATTTTTTAAATTAATATTATTTTTTATAGTGATATTAAAATTTAAAAGTAATAACATATCGATGGGAAGTCATGTGCTGTTGTAATTATTATTAGAATATGTTTAATTTTTCTTAAAAATAATTTATTATTGACTTCTACTTCTAGTTGTAGCAATTGGTGTCCTTATTATATTCTTTTGACTCGATTAACTTTCATTATTGGAGTAACGTAATTCATATGTTAAATGACATTCTAATAACTTTTCATTCATTAATAGGATAATACGATAATATCATACGATTCCAGTTATATCCAACTTGCACAACATAAATTAATTAAGAGAAGATTTAAATCTTATAATTCCTTAAATAATTTGATTTTTCAATAGCAAATTATTTTTTTCCAAAAATGAAAGAATTAGGAGTGTTTTAAGATTTAAACTATTTGTTAATTATGTCAAAAAGTCATAAATGATGGACACCGACAATTGTATGGATGTTATATCATGATCTCAAGTTTGGATATGCTTGTACTAATTTTAAGAAAATAAAAACAATATCACTCTATCCCCTGTTGAGTAGTTGAATAGTGATTTTTGTGTAAGGGCAATTAACACATTTGTGAAAACATAGAGCAGGAATTAGTAGAAATAAAAGAAAGGAAATGAAGAGAATTGTCCTCAAAACTATTATAGGCTAAGGGTAGGAGCAAAATAAAATAAAACTTTGATTATGCTTCTTTGGTTTTATGTTTTGTGTCGTTTTGCATTGTTTAATCGATTACAAGTTACAACAAAAGGTGGGTCTAAATCAATCAAAATCGTTCTTGTCTGTTATACATTCATCTAACTGTCCCTTTCTCATGATTGAGACATCTATTTATTTAACCTAAATTACAAATGATTGAGATTATATCTCTTTATTTTCTTCACTTTTGCTTATTTATTTTACTTTCACCCTTTTTTTCCTTTCTTCTTCTTTTTTTTTAAAAAAAAAGTGTGGTGCACTCTTCTGCATAATATTTTACCTTTTTTACCCTGTTATGCTTTGTGGAACCAAAGAAAAAAAATGGAAAAAAGACGCCGTTGCCGGGGATCGAACCCGGGTCACCCGCGTGACAGGCGGGAATACTCACCACTATACTACAACGACTTGATAACCAACTCTGGAAACTCATATTTATCTTGGCATCAACGTTGTAATTTGAGCGATTATTTCCCAAGGACAAAATAGAACAATCTTACCCTCACAACATGAAAATCGACTAAAATTCATTCCTCATAAATTTAATCAATAGAAATATGGAATTAATAACAAAAGTTTTTATATACGAATCACGATTTAATATCACGTTAATTCAATATTTATTCATAGGATTTGAATTCAATTCAATTGTGACTCAATTTGTGATGACATATTTTACTCAATTTCACTTATCATTTATCCATTATGAATTTAAAGAGTAACATTGATTAGTCTAAAAATTAGAGGGGTGAATTTGCAGCTTAATATATCCAGCATGTGTTGAACCTCTTTTTTCAGAAAGTGTCTGATTGGAATTATGTGAAAATTTTCACCAAAACTAACACTTAATTTACCCCATTGAGAAATTTCCTCTCTGAATTCAATCCCCAACACACACACACACACAGAGAAAGGAGAGTAAAAGCTTAAATTCGAAACCGTATATTAAAACCGGGTTTACTGGTGGAATGTCCCATATGGGACGAATCTTAGTAAGCTGGCTATCCTGAACTAGGATAAAGATGTAATGAAAAAAATAGTACTTATGGGAACGCAGTCCTACAAGAACAAAGTTAGTAGCATATAAGCCTATAGATAACCTGCCAACAAGACTCTTAGCTATGCATTCACTATCCCCATTTCATTAAGATGTCTGGTAAATTAAGACTTATCAGCTGCACCTGGATTCTGGTATTTCACCATGAAAAGAGCCAAGTTCACCAAGAAACCATGCACTCAATTCAAAACAAAACTAGGCCTGGAATCAATTTGCCAATGTATTACAATTCAAGTAACAAAGAATTACATGTCTTTTTTAACTCTCTTTCAGAACCAAAACTAAACTCCCTAATGTTTGCTCACCAATCTGGCAAATGTTTTCAAGCACTTTTATATTGCCATGAGATCACCATAGTTTCGCATCAGAAAAATGGACCCGGCAAACAGCCCAGCAGCTCGAAGCAATTTCTGCAAAATAAAATTAACAAAACCAATGACATGGCAAAGATGGAAAACTTCAATTGCAATCCACCAGGAAAAAGAATGACAAAAAAAAAAAGGATGCATGGCTTATGAAAACTCACTTCATAATCGAGCAACATGCTACCTGACTACTATTTCTTGGAAATTCTAAATTCCTACAGAGATCTAAGTAACTTATAGACCTCAAAGCCAAGACACTGATTACTAGTAAATCATGTACAAGTATGTAAATGTATTAAATTCAGCAAATAAATAGTCAATTATGGTCGGTGAAAACTCAACCTTGGCCCAGGAACGAATATAAAAAATCATTTAAAATATTTCTCATAGAATAGCAATAAACACTGAAAAAGCATGTTGCTGCCTTGCGAAATGAACTTCACCAGGTATCCAACGAGGCACCCACAGCTCATATAAATTACATATCAAAGTATAATTTATAGGAAGAATCTAACCTAAAACTTAATTCAGGGATGTTTCTTATGTGACACCGACCTAATTTTCCAATCCTTTGTTGGTTATGAAAACCTATATCTTGCTTTTCTAGGCTTCCATGACCACATTTACGTGAGCTGGCCAACTTGCTCTTCAAACATGTAGCTTATTGTTAAAGTTGCAACTCTATCAGTATCAGGAAACGTTTTAACAAACTAAAGCCTAGAAAACCAACTCCCAACCAACTAGATAAGAGATGGATCTGAAGAACCAAAATAAGTCACTTTTTTACACTAGAACCACAGAGTTGAAATCTCTACTGCTTAAAAGCATGGGTGAATTTTGCTTGCTTCTACAAAATGCAAGTCGCATGTTATGTTCTGTTGGTACCACGCCAAAAACTGATGCTGGTTACACCTGTGGCTTCCTCCTAGCTGTGTCATTTCTCAAATCGACTCCATTCCAAGCTATTAATTGTAATCATCCAAGTCATTCTTTTTGGCTCTCTCTAATCTCCTTGAGAAAGAGAGGCTACCACTAGCTTTTTACACTGTTTCTTCGTTCAATCATCATCACAAATTTTCTAATTGCTAAGAATACTTATACAACAGAAAAGATTTCTAACAACTACAGCAAAAGCAGAAAGGCATTAAGTTCAACAAAATAAATCTAACCATTCTCTATACTAATTGCAATAACAAGACAAAGTAATTCATCCAAATCCACTCCATTTCACTTGTTGCATGAATCAATTCTCCAATTGAGTACAACTTATGGTCCCTCTAATGATACAAAATCACACCCTAAAAAATCCACCTAACACAGATCTAACAATTCAAAGAATCAGAAAACAACTCACCAAAAAAAAATCCTAGAAAATAGCCAATTTTAGCTCCTAAACACTAGTAGACTGCGATGGCAAACATCAAATTTGAGAAGCTTCATACAAGTTGCGCACTATGCATATAGAGAATTTTGTAAAACAGACACCTAAAATCACTGTAAATTGTGAATTTAATAAAAATACCATGTTGAGTGCCCATTTCTCCTCATCATGAAATTGAGATTGACAGAAAGATTTAAGTTTGTCCAGGGAAACTAGAGAATCAGCCATTGGAGCACGAAGAGAACAGGAGATTAAAGTGAAATTAGGGTTTTAGACAAGAAGAGGAGGTTTTTCTGGCGGAGTTGGGAATTCGTGGGCCTTAGCCTCTATAGGGCTAACCTTCTATAAGCAAATTAAGGATCTAATGTTTCAAATTTAACCATTAAATATTTAATAATTAAAATTAAAACATTTTTTTTAAATATTTTATAAATATTCATTTTAGGAATTAAAATCACTATTTAATTATTTAGAGGAAATTACACTATTTATCATTTTTTTTATTTTTAATTTAAAAAATGCTCCGTTTTATTAAAATTTTAAATATATTCTTTTAGTATTTTTTTATTTTAAAAATGTCTCAAAATTACCTATTTGATACTATTAATTCAAACTCAATTTTTTTTAAGAAAATTTTGTTTCTTTTACGCATTTTCTCTACAAAATCAATCATTTAAATTTGTCATTAATTGTTAGGATTTAGGATTTAGAATTTTAGGATTTGGGGTTTAAAATTTTAGGAATTAGTGTTTTAGAATTTTAGGCCTTAGAATTTAAGGTTTTAGGGTTTATGTTTTAGAATTTTAGGACTTAGGATTTGAGGTTTTAGAGTTTACATTTTAGAATTTTAGGGCTTAGGATTTAGGGTCATTTAGAATTTTAGGGTTTAAGATTTTAGGATTTCAGGGTTTTAAAATTTAGGATTTAGGGTTTTAGAGTTTAAGATCTAGGATTTATGGATTTAGATTTTAGGATTTAGAGTTTAAGGTTTTAAGGTTTAGAATTTTATGGTTTAGGGTTTAGGATTTTAAGGTTTAGGATTTAGGGTTTATGATTTAAGATTTAGAGTTTTAGGATTTTAAAATTTTAGATTTTAATATTTAAGATTTAAAATTTAGGATTTTGATTTTTTAAATTTAGGATATTAAAAAATGAATGTATTAAAATTAGGGTAGTTTTAAAATTAAAAACTAAAAAAATATAATTTTAAAAGAAAAAAAAAACTAATTATTTTTTGGGCATTTATGAAAAAATCCCTTTACTTTAACGGGCACCATAGCAAGCCCAAAATTTGAGCCCATTTAATTTTTTTTTTTAGTAATTGCATTTTCTGAAATATTTCTGAAAAAAATTACTGAATTTGAAAAGAAAAAATGGAAATAAATTGGCAATTGGACACTCTCCTCCAGCCCACACCTTTTGGTTGGGAGGAACTCCCTTAAATCTTCCCTTAGAATCAATAATCTTCATAAAAGAGAAAGAGGAAGTGGCCAAACAGAATATGCCACGTGGATAACCCAACCCATCAATGGCCAATCATTCTGTGTGATGCCTTCATTTTTCTATCTTTCATTCTCATATACGATATATGATTGAGCCTCCAAATTTTAGAGGGAAGGAAGAAGATGGAGGCCACAGCAATTTCTGGCAGCGGAAAGATTCCATTTTTATATTCTGCAATTAAAGATAGTTCTTCCCCATTTTCATCTTTTCGTATCAAATCCATGGCCACCCAGAAGCCATTGCCGTCTGCTGATAAAACTGTTAGCTCCAGAAAGGTCAGCTTCTTCTCTGCTCATGCCTAGTTTCTAATCTATCATCTTGTCTTCAGTTTATATATGAACTGTATATATATAGTTGATAGCTACAGTGATAAAAATGCAGAACTCAACTGTGTTTCCACTGGGGGAGAAAGGACCAAGGAGTAGCCCATTGGTGACCTCACCTCCAGTAAAGCTCCTAACAAGGGTGGAGAAACTTAAGCTACTGAGCAAAGCTGAGAAAGCTGGTTTGCTATCTGCAGCAGAGGAGTTTGGACTCTCTTTATCAACAATTGAGAAACTGGGTCTGCTTTCTAAGGCAGAGGAATTAGGTGTACTGTCTGCAGCCACAGACCCTGGTACACCAGGAGCTCTGTTGAGCCTCAGCTTGGGATTGCTGCTTTTAGGACCATCTTGTGTTTATTTTGTGCCTGAGGATTACCCTTGGCAGGTTGTCCTTCAGGTTGTTGTTGCTTTGCTTTCTGTGGTTGGTGGATCTGCTGCTTTTGCAGCCTCAAATTTTGTATCCAATTTGCAGAAATCAAACTGATATTGACATATATGCCTAATTCTATCACCAGTGTTACATGACTTTCATCCTTCTGTTCTTGCTATAGTCAAATAGCATCCAGAATCAGCATCTATGGAGGAAATTTTACTTTCCCTTGGGAATTTGTCCAAAATAACAAGAGGGGGAGAACAAACTTTAAAAAATTATATAGGCTTTCATGGAAAAAAAATTACATGATTGCACTGCTACACATTATCCACTTCATGTAATGTAAGCTTTTATGAAATGCCCCAGTAGGGGGAAAAAAGATTCACAATGATATTCGTAAGCAAAGCTGCAAACATTTTAAAAATAGAAAATCAGAATTGTAGTGCTCTGATGTCCCTCATTTGTACTATCAAAA
>CANXYI010860807.1:0-11387 GCA_948208565.1 Hura crepitans
CACTACACCTATACTATTATTTTGTGCTTGCTTATGTGTATTACTGCATATTGCATGTTTTAAATGGCTTAAATTCACTACTAAGTTTTATACTCAGCGTACCCATGTTATGGTGCACTGGTAATAAGGATCAGTCCATAGATCTCTTAATGGCAATTGATCATTTCAAATAATTCATCTAGGTTTACCCTGTAGACTAGTGCAGTGGTTCAATTATGAACCTCGACCACTGCACCGGCTCAGTCTTATAAATAGATAGTCTAGCAGCTACTAATCCCTAATTTAACCAGTCAACCCATCTAGTGGGTGTGACATCCCTTACCGAATTCCTAAAGAAACCCGACAGGTGATGCACTTCCCAATAGGTCACCCATCTTAGGATTGCTCCAAGAGAAAACTCCTTAACACTTACAAGCTGTTCTAAAACTCTATCAAATAATGCTTAGATGATTAGTCTAATCCTTAAACATATTCATACTTAGTTTAGTAGACTCAGATAAAGTGTATATAGACACTTTATAGGTCATTGAAAATTAGGTAGCATAATGGTTACCTAGATGACATACCAAAATTTTTTTCACCTATTAAAAATACTTCTATAAGCAAACAACTCATAAACCTCCATTTGGACCCTTCTAGTCTACCAATCAATCGTCAACCAACATCAGACACATATTAGCATTAAACACACAAGGCCTCAGGCTCACAGTTATCAAACCACACACAAGCCAAACAAATACCAGCTTATATACATCACATGCAGGCTATAATTCTGGACATAATAGCTTCTAAGCATGCTAACCCAAACATATAGGATATTACATGACTACTAGTACTAGAAAGAGAAACAACTTCATTTACCCTTTAAATCTTGTATAGCTATATTGCACGGTCACTGAGGCTAGCTTGCTTATCCTTGTTACCGGCACACCACAACACAAGTATGCTGAGTATAAAACTCAGTAAGTAAATCTAAACCATTTAAAACATGTATTAATACACACATACAATTATAAAATAATAATCTAGGTGTAGTGTGTGAGCCACATGCTAAATGATTGAGGTCATACAGATGATATGTCTTATTTCTTCAAATTTACTAAAATGCCACTGTGGTGTATATATTAAAATTCACTGTCAGAAATTAACATAAATTAATTTAAATTAACATTTTCCACTATTTTAAGTCCTTTTCATAGGCCCGACTAGATAGACGACACATACTGACACTAGATAAAGAGGGAACTGGAAGATGTGCGGTGGCCCACATTTTAGACCTTGACCACTACACCAGCTTGATATAGCCTATAGGGATAAGTTCATAGAAACCTCCTAAGGGGCAAAGATACTGAGTAATTGTGCATAGGGATCAGTCCGTAAACCTCCTAAGGCAATGATCATGTCAAAGTATTTCCTTTGGTGTCTGTCCAACTGACTAGTGTAGTGGCCCCTCTAGGGACCTTCGATGTTGCACTAGCATAGTCTGATATCCAATCAATGAAAAGAAGTGTTTGCCTTGTAGACTAGTGCAGTTGCTCAATTATAAACCTCAGCCACTGCACTAGCCTAATCTAATAAGCAGACAGTCTAACTGCTATCAATCCCTAAGTTGACCGGTCAACCCATCTAATGGGTCTCTAACTAATGGGCCATCTGACATCATTCTAAGTTCATTTCTTTACTGATTATCTTTTTATAATATTATGAACTGAAAAATAGATAGATAAAATTTTTATTAAATAATCAATTTTTAACTTGGATAATTACAGGTCATTTTTATCGCTACCGGGCAATTACGGGTAAAATTTTCTATCACTTTTTAGCTCAATTCTAGAGGCATAATTATAAGTATATTAAATCTAGTCTAGCTTATTATTTTGGCTTAATTTTATTCATGTGAAATAGTTATTCTACTTATAGTCCCAAAATCATACTTTTACGAGACAATTATAAGACTTTTTTCCTAATTGTGAAGGCCATATTAGGTTCATTTTAAGTCCTTTTTTAGTGCCAATTGCACCAATGATCATGCAATTCCATAGGCCTAAAGCCAACCTAAAAGAAGGACATCCATTTGCCATACAAATGGCTTACATGGCAACTTACATAAACATCACATTTTTAGGTCACTTTAAGGTACATTTCCATGCCTAAAACTAATCCATTTTTTATGCCTCGAGCCTCGTGAAGGTGACTCGACACTCTGAGAACACTTTTTAGCCTTAGTGGTACTATTCACAGAGCCTCGACTTATGGGCGTTACATTATCTCATGCAAATAACCACATTTTGAGTCCGTATATCAACACACATGCCTCTTGCATAAATAAGATTATATTTCCTCTTATAAGCATCATGTATTTCTTTATGTCATGGAATTTCCACATTCATTCACATTGTAGCATAAGCTAATTCGAGATGCACTATGCTCTGCACTTATCATAAAATGCTTTATGGGATTACATGATAATGTAACACCTTATACATGAACATAATATGTCTTTAACATATTATGGCTATATTACATGACCATTGCCCATATCATCTTACTTATTCTTGATATGCATCAAAATGACATTACATCCTAATTTTGCCATATATATAACATTTTATATAAAAAATGTGACATATATTCTCCAATTCATGCATTATATAGATCTCATATACATGTGCATACATGTAAGCCATTCAGCCAACCTATAACACACACAAAAATCAATATTTCACATTCACTTACATATCATTAGATCATAGCATCATAAACATGCTTATACATGTATTCATCCATAATATACATCATATATCACATACTCATGCTTATTGTCATCGTTTGTTCATACATTTCTATAATACATCAAATTACTAAGCATACACAATCATATGTACATTAAGGGGACATTCGACCACTAAGCTATCATACCTTATCATCCATCATACATTTATCATACATAACTCAACTTATGCCCATTCATATGCACACTATACATAAGCATACTACTTGTCTTGCATGCAATACTAAGACATATAAACACATGCATTCCTTTTTTTTTTATTCGACCCTACATGCATTTAAGAGACACCTATCCATTTTAATTTCAAAAATTACTCAATGTACATCTAACATATCATACAACATCTATTTAGGTCACAACATGCATAATTCATCAGTTACACATGAACATACACCACTTCCATGATACACCTATATGCATTAAGACCATCAACTAACTCCCTTATCATAGACATACATATGAATCATTATAAATGTATTATTTTACATCCCAATGCCATTTAACATAATTAAAACCCTTAAAGAGCCTAGCTATTCAATTACACACAATCATGCATAACTTACATAATGTATATTCATTATGTACATCACGCATTATACATATTTTTACATGATTAAAGCCATTAATGCTCTTAATTAGGCATTATTCTTATAATTACAATATTTTTACATAATATGTTCATTTAGGGCATATATCAAATAAGCACAAATTAGTCCGATTATGCATTTCGAGAGTAATGCAATTTAGCCCTAATGATAGCTTACACCTTGCCTTTCCCTTTGTCTCTAGATTTCTCGGGTTCCATTATTCACATAAAAAGTTGTAAAAATCATGTAAAATCATAGAAGTGATAAAAATAACAAATCTAACTTGATAAATATGCTATTAGGCACTAAAAGAACACTAAAAAATTACTAGAGTTTGACAAGTCTTAACCAAACCAAAGATGGATACTACTCATTGAGTCAAAAAAATGAGCTATTCTCTTAATTTTTCTCAAATTTTCCACATGTAATAAGGTTTAGGGGTCATAGAGGCTTGCATTTGTCGATTAATTAGAGAAAATTAAGGCTAAATGACGGAGAAAAAATAAAAAATGGAAGAGTTCCTCAACAAAATGCTATCAGTCAAGAGAAGAGCCAGAGCAAATGGAACTATTTGATGTTTGACCAAATAATAAGCCATTTTGACCCTTCGTATATTTTCCCTTTAAAATTATTTAACTTTCCTCTTTTTCTTCCCCTTTTCCTTCTTTCTTAATCTTAATTAGACATTCAAAAATTCAATTAATTTAGGCCCTATAACACTCTAAAAATTAAAGCTCAAAAAATGAGAAAAATTGAATAAAATTGTTACTTTTTATCTTACCTGATTTTCATAAAAATACTTCCCATATCTAAAAATTCCAATTCTAGTTCCAATAGGCTAATTAGAATTTGTAAGTATCAAGTTGTATTAATCATAAAATTTTATGTGCAACTTTTTGAATATTTTACGATTCTGCTAAAACTAGGTTACTATTCACGTAACATTGTAGTAAAATTTGACTGTCATTTTTTGCCACCTAAATAACTTCATTTTAACTTCAAATTTCACCAAAATTTATGTTATGATTAATACTTCCATCGAGTAAAATTAGTGCCTTGGCCTTAGGAAAGCACTATTCATATCTCGAGAAGTATTATTCATAACATCAAGAATTTTCGGGCGTTATATTTCTTCCCCTCTTAAAAAAATATTGACCTTGACAATACCTAGCTCAAACAATTGACTTCATTGCTCTCTTATCTGAGTTTCTTTTTCCCATATAGCTTCTTCAAACTCGTGATGTCTCTAAAGAATCCTTACTAGAGGCATTGACTTATTCTCAACTCTTTAACCTCTTTGGCAACTATCTTAACATGCTCTTCATCATAAGAAAGCTCTGGACTGTTTTCAACCTCATCCACTGATACGATATGTGAAGGATCCAATTTGTATCTTCTAAGCATGGATACATGGAAGACATCATGAATCTACTAGAGTTCTAGAGGCAAAACTAGTTTGTAGGCTACTGGTCCTACATGTTTTGTTACTTAGTATGGACTAATAAACCTAGAAGTTAACTTACTTTTCTTACCAAGCCTCAAAACCTTCTTTTGAGGTGAAACCTTAAGAAACACCTTGTCTCCCACCTCGAATTCAACATCTTTTCTCTTTATATTAACATATGACTTTTGTTCTCAGAAGTTGCTTTCAACCTTTCTCTAATGGTCTTTACTTTCTCCTCTATATCTCTTATTAAATCTAGTCTAATGAGCTTAGTCTCACTAAGCTTATTAAAGGAGTTTTACACTTCCTTCCATACAATGGCTCATAGGGAGCCATACCCAAGCTTGCTTGATGACCATTATTATAGGCAAACTCAACTAAGGAAAAATAATGATCTTGACTCCTTTGAAACTCTAAAGCACAACTCTTTAGTATATCCTCAAGAACTTGAATGACTTCCTCTGACTGTCCATCAATGTAAGGATGGAATGCCATATTGAAACTCAATCGAGTACATAAGGCATTATGAAGTTTCTTCCAAAACCTCAATGTGAACCTTGGATCCTAATCTAATATAATAGAAGATGGCACTCTATACAACTGGTTAATCTTATGAACATATAGCTATACTAGCTTTTCCATGGAGTAGTCCATCCTAACTGGAATGAAATGAGTAGTGTCAATTAAATGGTCTAGCATAACCCATACTAAATCACATCTGCTCCTCATCATAGGTAACCTAACAACAAAGTCCATTGTGACTATATCCTATTTCCATAATGGGATTGTTATAGGATGAAGTAATCTAGATGAAGCCTGATCATATACTCTAATACATCTCTCTTTACTCTAAGTCACTAATAAGACAACTTTAAATCCTAATACATCTTCGTGCTACCAGGATGCATAGCATGAGGAGCACTATGAGCTTTTGTTAAATCTTCTTTTCTGCTTATCCATATATAGCACACAAATTCTATCATGGTAGTATAGACAACCATCACTTTTGATTTCATACTCAATAGGCTTCCTCTCTCAAATAACACTTATCACACTTATTAACCTATAATCATCCTTCTAACAATCCTTGACTTGTTGTAGCAAATTAGGTTTTACTTGCATTTCTTCTAACAAAGCATTCTCACCCATAAGATGTAATATGACATTTATGTCTCTCATGGCTACCATAAACTTCTTGCTAAAGGCATCAACCACTACACTGGCCTTTCTAAGTTGTTAATGCATCAAATAGTCATAATCTTTGATTAATTCCATTTATCTCCCCTATCTCATGTTTAGCTTCTTCTATGTTGGAAGATACTTTAGACTCTTATGGTTAGTGTAAACATAGCACTTCTCTTTATAAAGATAGTGTCTCTAAAATTTTAGAGCAAACATAATAGTTGCAATCTTTAAATTATAGGTAGGGTAATTCTTTTCATGTGGCTTCAACTACCTTAATACATAAGTGACAACCTTGGCATCTTGCATCAAAACACAACCCAACCCATTATGAGATGCATCACTATATATGGCAAAGTCCTTCCTAAAAATTGGCTAAATAAGAATTAGTGCTTCTTTTAACATCATCATAAGCTTGTCAAAACTCTCTTGATATTAGTTATCCAAGACTAACTTAACATCCTTCCTTAACAGATGAGTCATAGGTATTATATAATACCATGCCAAACTAAGGAAACTCCTGACCTTTGTGGTATTCTTGGGTAGCTTTCACTCCATAATTGCCTCAATCTTACTGGAATTAACATGAATCCCCTCTGCAAAAGCTATATGCCAAAGAAAAGACACTTCACTAAGCTAAAACTCATACTTTCTGAGCTTAGCATATAACTTCTCTTATCGTAGAATCTGAAGGACTATTCTTTGGTGTTGTTTATTCTTTTCTTTGTTCTTCAACTAAGCCAAAATATCATCAATGAAGACTAGCACAAACTAATCAAGATAAGGCCTAAATACTCTATTCATCTAATCAATGAAAGCTGCAGGTGCATTTGTAAAGCCCAAATGGCAATACCAAGAACTCATAGTGACATATCTCATTATAAAAGCAATCTTTGCCATATCTAACTTTTTCACCCTTAATTGATAATATCCAAATCCCATATCTATCTTAGAAAACACTTTAACTCTTTTAGGCTGATCAAATAGGTCATCTATCTATGGCAAAGGATACTTATTCTTAATGGTCACTTGTTCAACTATCAATAATCCTCACATAATTGAAGAGAACCATCTTTTTGCTTAATAAATAGAGCCGATGCACCCAATGGTGAAACATTAAATCTTATGAAGCCCTTATCAAGCAACTCTCACAACTAGATCTTTAACTCCTATAACTTAACTAGCACCATCCAATATAGAGCTATTGATACTGGAGCTATGCTAGGTAAAACCTCAATACTAAACTTGAGTTCCCATTCTAGAGGTAACCCAGGTAAGTCCTCTAGAAAAACATCAACATACTCAGACACCACTTGTTTACCATTAGCATCTAGCTCTCATGTTTTTGTATCATACATATGGCTAAGAGAAGTCTAATAACCCTTACCTATCTATAACTGCCAATGCAACATTAGACAGAAAGTCTGCCCTCTCACCCACAACTATGATTTCAGCTTCATTATCAACCTTAAGAGTTAACCTCTTTTACTTACAATCTACAATCACTTGATACTTGGATAGCCAATCCATAGCCAATATCAATTCAAACTCCTCAAAAGGCAACTCTATCAGATCAGATAAAAACTAGTGACCTCTAACCTTTATAGGACATTCTTTGTAAACCTTGTCAACTAATATATTCTGGCCTATGAGATTACTAACCATAATCTCTAGGTCAAGAGGGTCTAAAACTAAACCCCAATCTTATGCCCATAATGAACAAATATAAGAATGTGTAGACCCCGAATCAATCAAAGTCAAAATAGGTGAATCAAAGAGAAGAAAAGTACCAGTAATGACATTTGGCTTATCAGCCTCTTTTTATGCTTTAATTGCATATTCTTAAGCAAGGGCACTATAGTCAGCTTTAGACTCTAACAAGTCCATTTGAGCTCACTCTGCTTTCTCTCCTCGGTCTCCTTTCTGACCTCTAGTAGATACAAGTGCATATCTCTATCCGGCACTAGGTCCCTTTGAACAATCTTTGCAGTAATGATTTGGTGATCTATAACTATAACCTACACCTAGCTTATTCCTCCTGCACTCTCCCTTATGTCACCTATGACAAGTTAGACACTGAGGTACCTTACCACTCTTGGCTATAATCCCTAGTGTACTGGCAATTTATGATTATTGCTATCCAGTCGCACTCTTGTTACCATAAAATGTCCCAGACTGATAACCCTTAAAATTCTTGGTTAATCGTAGAGCTACACTAAATGCTTATTGACTTGAAGATCTTTTTTTTCTAATAGAACTCTTTTTCTCTTTCTGTACCTCTTTTATGGAATGGCATATTAAAATAAGTTGTGAGAAGTCTTTAATCTTTTTAGAGACCACTTGGGACTTGATATCTATAAGCAAGCCCTTCTCGAACCTCTTACACTCATCGGTCTCGGAAGCTATGGTCTCTTTGGCATATTTACTGAGCATGGAAAACTCCTTATCATACTCCCCAATAGACTTTTGCTCTTGCTTAAGGTCCATAAACTGATGTCTCTTATCATCTAGATAATCTTCTATGATGTACGTCCTATGGAACTATGACAAGAAGAAATCTCATGTAATCTCTTCCTCGATCTTGTACTCTCTTAGGTTTTCCCACTATTTTGAGGCTTCCTCTTAGAGCAAAGATATAGCATAAATCACCTTCTCTTCTAAGGTACACCTATCTACTTTATTATCTACTCAGTATGGTCTAACTAGTACTTTTTCTTCCTAGGCTCTACCATGCTTTCTCCTTTGGAGTCCTTGGCTCCCATCTTTTTAATTCTCTCAAGGTAGGTCTTTTAGAGAGCTAACGGAACCTCGACTTCTATGTTTATGATGGAGCAGTAGTTGTGGCTTGTCTCAAAAGGTGTAACATCTTTTGTAGAAATACTAGTAGAACTTGCTTAGTTGATGGTGCATGCCTCACAGCACTATCCAAAATAGATGCAACTCGGTGGCCTTTGGTGCTATATTAATCAGACTGTGACTGTCAACCTCCTCCTCATTGTGACGTGCCGAAGCACTCATCTTATTTATAGGTAAAGGAAGAATTCATAAGCCTTAATATCATAAATTATGTGATGTATAATCTAGACTCTAAAGAACTCATATGTCAATTATCAATACCTAAATACCACTAAATGTGACACCCCTTACCTGGTCCAATCGTTAGCTGATCCCTAAATTTAACTAAGGAATGTACACATAAATGTACTATTTAAGCTAAACTAACTGTTATACATAAACTATGTGTTTAAAATATCATTTATAAATATTTACCTTATGAAAATACAAATTACCAAAAACTTTTCAAAAATATAGTTACAATTCACTTTTAAGAATCCTCATGTTAAAAATCTGATAGCATAATGGTTGTACTAGGACACTATCCAAAAAATGAATAGTAACCTGTATATCAAAATAACACTTCTATAAACATTTTCAATCATTCCATGACATCTAGCTCCTTTTATCACTCCAACATCATGCATCAATGTAAACATCAATCTTAACCTCAAGAAGAGATATAATATATTAAAAATAGTTGGCAAAAGTTTCAAAATAGTTTGTAAACATTGAAATCAAAAAATTTATAGTTATATAAAATTTAGGTCTATCTTCCACATAACACATCATATGAGTGCCCAAACCAATACATCACAAAAGTCTAGATACATAAATAAAAATTATACCAAAATAACAACCTTTTCTTGATAATCTTAAAGTCTTAAGGCTTATGCTCAAACTATCTCTTTACCTATGCATCGAAAAATAAACAATGCACTAAGCAATAGCTTAGTGGTGAAATTGAAATAACTTGTGCATTTATAACCTTTTATCAACATACAAAATGTACATATACAAGTCATTCATAATGCCACATTATATGCAACAATAGCCATAGCATGCATTAATGCACTAACATAAAGTAAATCATGCATATAACTCAACACTAGTTATGCATCATACATAAACTCATGTCTCATCCATATAATCATGTAACAAGTGAATAGTATCCATTAAACTTGTTTCATATGCCCATATTAGGGGAAATGAATATCTTATGGATAAAAGATTCATGGTGAATAGTGGCCCACATTATGGACCTTACTAGTTGTTAGACCAGCATGAGTGTGTAGTGGCCCTTCTAGACCTTCGTAGCAGTAGCATAAGTGTGCAGTAGCCCTCATTGACCTTATCTAATTAACCATATTTTGAGTCTATAGATCAAAACACATGCATCACATATAAATAAGGTTATATTTCCTCTTCTAAGCATCATGTATTTCTCTATGTTATGCAATTGCCATGGTCATTCGCATTATAGCATAAGATCTTTCAAGCTGTATTATGCTCTAGGCTTATCAAAAAATGCATCATGGCATTACATGATAATGTAACATCTTATACATGCACATAATATGTCTCAAACATATTATTGCCTTATTACATGACCACTGGACATATCATTTTACTTATTCTTGATATGTATCATAATTTCATTACATCCTAGTTTTTCCATATACATAACAATTTATATATAAAATGTGACATGTATCCTCTAATTCATGCATTATATGGACCTCACATACAATGCAAACATTTAGGTCATTTAGTCAACCTATAACATGCACAAAAATCAAGATTTCACATTCATCAACATGTCATTAAATCATAGCATCATGAATATTCTTGTACATGTATTCATCCATAACATACATCATATATCCCATACTCATGCTTATTGACATCATTTGTTCATACATTTCCATAATACATCAAATTATCAAGCATACACAATCATATGTACATCAAGGGGCCATTTAGCCATATAGCCTTCATACCTCAACACCCATCATATATTTATCATACATAACTCAATTTATGCCTATTCATGTATATGCAACCATACATAAGCATACTACAAGTCTAGTATGTATTATTAAGATATACAAACACATGTATGCCTTTTTTATCATTCGACCCTACATGTATTTACAAGACACCTATCCATTTCAATCTCATAAATTACACAATGTACATCCAACATATTATATAACATGTGTTTAGGTTATAAACAAGCAAAATTCATTAATTACACCTGAACATACACCACTTCCATAATACACTTACATGCATTAAGACAATCAACTAACTCCCATGTCAAACACATACATATAAATCATTCTAAATGCATTATCATACATCCTAATGCCATTTAACATCATTAAAGTCATTAATAAGCATAGTTATTCAATTACATGCAATTATGCATAATTTACTTAATGTATATTCATTATGTACATCACACATTATAAATATCCATATACAATATTTTTCAATTTAATTAAAAGAATAAACATCAAAAACACTAATTAACATGGTTAAAGCC
>CANXYI010860855.1:0-15976 GCA_948208565.1 Hura crepitans
AAGCTTAATCTTAGATATTTTTTTATAATCCTCTTTACTCTTGGAATAAATTAGGATGTCATCTATGAAAACCACTACAAACTAGTCAAAATACTATCTAAATACTCCATTTATCAGATCCATAAAAACCCATAAGAGCATTGGTAAGCCTAAATGGCACTTCCAAAAACTTACAGTGGCTAAATCTCATTTTGAAAGTTGTCTTCACCATATCAGACTCTTTCAACCTTAATTGGTAATAACCATATCTCAAATCAATCTAAGAAAACACTTCAGATCCCTTAAGCTAATCAAACACATCATCTATCCATGCTAAAGGATATTTATCCTTAATGGTTACCTAGTTTAGCTATCGATAATCCACACACAATTGAAGAGTACCATCTTTCTTCTTAATAAATAAAACTAGGGCTTCATATGGCAACACACTCGGTCTTATGAAGCCCTTATTAAGCAACTCTTGAAGCTAAATATTTAACTCTTTTAACTCTATTAGAGCTATTTGATATAGAGCTATTGATACTAAAGTAGTGTTAGGTAAAACTTTAATACTTAACTTGAGTTCTCATTTTAGTGGCAAATTGGGCAACTCTTCAAGGAAAAAATCCATGAACTCTAACATTACTAGTATATGATTAGCATTTGGCTCGCCTCAATGAGTATCATATACATGAGCCAAGAAAGCTTGACAACTCTTCTTTAATGTACGCCTCGCTATCACAATTGATATGAGATTGGATAAAAAGTATGTCCTTTCACTAAAAACTATGATCTTAGCCCTATCTTTAGCTGTAAGATTATCCTCTTCAACTTGTAATCCACTATTACTTGATACTTAGACAACCAGTCTATGCCTAATATGAAGTCAAACTTATCATATGGTAACTTGATTAGGTCAGCCAAAAACTTATGCCCTTAAACCATAAAGGGACACTCTTTGTAAACCTAATTTATTATGACATGCTGACCTATAAGATTGCTAACCATAATCTCTAAGTCAAAAAGGCCAAAAATCTAACCTATATTCTTATGTTAATGCTGTGTATATATATGAATGTGTAGACCTTGAATCTATCAAAGCAAAGGTAGGTAAGTAAAAGAGAAGAAAAGTACTAGCAATTTTGCCTAGTGCATTAGCCTCCTTACTTGCTCTAATGGCATATTGCTTGGCAGTAGCTCTGTCCTCATCTCTAGACTCTAATCAATCTATCTAAGCTGCCTCTACTTTCTCTCATTTGTCTCCCTTCTAGCCTTTGGAGGAAACATGTATAGATCCCTATCTAGCATTAGCTCTTTTCTAACAATCTTTATGGAAATTATCCAGTGAACCATACATAAAGCATGTACCTATATTGTTCTTCTAACACTCTTCTTTATGTCTCTTGTGGCAAGTCTGACACTAAGGTATCTAGCCACTCTTGGCTCTAGAAACTAGTGTATTGGCAACTTGAGATTGGTATTTAGCCTTGGCCTTATTACCTTGGACTATTTTTTGAGATTGGCTTTACTTCTACATCTGTTATGGTGTTCTAAACTGATTCCCATTAAACTTCTTATCAAATCTCTAAACCGCACTAGAAACCCCCTATCTAAAGGACTGCTTCTTTTTATAGAACTCCCTCTTCTCCTTTTACAATACCATAATAGACATGTAGATAGATACCAATTTAATGCAGTCTCTAGTCTTAATATGAACTACCTGTGACTTTATGTCCACATGTAATCCCTTGACAAATCTCTTGCACTTGTCAACCTTTATACCTATAATCTTCTTGGCATACTAATTAAGCATGTTGAAGTCCTTCACATGCTCTCCTATGGACTTTTGCCCTTGCTTAAGATCTATGAACTGTTGTCTCCTGTTATACAAATAATCTTCTATAATATGCTTCTTAAGGAACTCTATCAAGAAAAGTTTGAAGTCTATTCTTACTCTAGCTTATACTTTGTCATGTCATCCCCCCATTTTGATGCTTCTTCCTAGAGAAAAGATGTATCATAAATCACCTTCTCTTTCGAGGTGCATCATATTTACTTTGTTATCTTCTCTATATGATCCAACTAGTACTCTACATTTCTAGGCTCTACAATGCCTTCTCCTTTGAAATCCTTGGCTCTTATTTTCTTAACTCTCTCAAGGTAGGTCTTTTAGAGATCTATGGGAACCTCTAGCTGCTGTGCAGGTGGTGAAGCAACAACTGTAGTCTATCTCAAGAGCTATAGCATCTCTTGCAAAAACATTGGTAACACTAGAGTTAGAAATGATACTTCCCTCATTACACTACTAGATATCAATGCAACCCTGTCGAACTCTTATCCCATTTACTTGGAAGCCTGACTCTTAAACTTCCTCCTCATGATGTGTTGCGTGGTCACTAATCTTTTCTGTAGGTAAGAGAACAATTCATAAGTCTCAGTATCATAAATTTTGTGATGTATAAACTAAATCTAGAGCACTTATTGTTGCCTAAGAATGCCTAAATTAGAGCTTTGATACCATAAAATGTGATACCTATTACTCGATTCAATTGCCATATCGAAAAAAGGAAAGCACACACAAATGCCTTACTAAACACATAACATGTTATCCCTTTTTAAAACCTGATTAAATCATTCTTCATAAAAATTTTTATCTTATAAACATACGAGTTTACAAAAATTTTTCAAAAACTAGTTACTTTCCATATTTAGAAATCCTCGTGTCGAAAATTCGACAATATGACAGCTATACTAGGACACTATCCCAAATATGAATAGCAACATGCATAGAAAATAACACTTTTATAAACTTTTCCTCATCATGCACATCTCTTGTGATTCTTCTAATAACCCTAAATCCATTATCAAATGAACATCTCAAAACATCCATCAATATCTTAGCATGGAGTCAGTACAAATCAAAAATCAACTTTAAATTAGTTTGCAAACTTTTGATATCAAAAAATTAACATTTCATCTAGCTTAGGCCCCATTCCCAAAATACAACCATATAGGCATTATCTATTTATACACCATAAAATTCAAATATAAAATATACCAAAAGAATCTTCCTCTCTTAGAAACTTGATGATCCAAGGCTTTCTGCTCAAATTGTCAACTTACATATGCATCGTAATAAACAATATGCTAAGCAATAGCTTAGTGGTGTAATCGGTAAAACTTATGTAAATATGCCAAAAATCATCATACATTAATATATAAAATATGGACATTCAAATTTTCACAAGATATGCAACATTAAACATAACATGCACAAATTCACTAACACGACAAAAAATATGTACATGCTGTACCAAAAAAATATCATAGAATAATAAATCATATCATACATCATATAAACATGCTCATTATTTAGTAAGATCCATTTATTATGTCCATACTCATGAAACAATTACATTATGGTTAATGGAGTGTCATGGTCCACCTAAGCCTTTGGAACCACAAAGGCCCCATACGCATCAGACCTGAAGGTTAGAAAAATTATTAACCCGTAAGTCAAACATAAGGTAGGCCAATACGATATCCATGAACCCATAAGTCCATTTGCAAATGTATGTCCAAAGACAAATATTCATAATTATAAACCTAAAGGTAAAAAACATCATAACCCGTAAGCTATGCAAAAACTTGAAAGTCAACACATTACAACCTGAAGGACATGTAAGAACCTATTGATTTATGCATCATAACCTGAAGGCTATAGAGTTACTAAAGTTCCCTAATAGGTATTATTACTCAAATCTGATTGGTCAACCTATTTAACTAGTATATTTACTTGTATAGGCAATTAAGCTATTACTTTTTTTTATTTCACTATATTAATATTGCTTAATATTGCTTCTAATGAAATTGGTTTAGCCAACTATTAACTAAAATGGGAAATAATGAGATTATAAGCTTATTACAGTATTAGGACATGTAACAACATATTACAATGCCATACTTCTAAGTCATTACATGCATACACTCTTAAACACTTCATATCATTACTTTCTCACATTACATTCTTTATGCATTCTTATGACATCTATTTGCCAAATCCAATCACCATATACATAATTTATGTATTTCATCTACCATAAAGGCTCTCATCTCATTCATACATGTCATATGCATAATGAACATGCAATATGCACCTTAACAAAGTAATATGTCACCTAAATTCAATATACATCATTAATGAACCATATCATGCATTAAGATAATAAAAAATGCACTTTTGCATTAAAATACCTTTAATGTTATAATTACACATAATTTGTTCTAGACACATTGTTAACTCCATGCATTTAATCATCATAGCTACTAACATATTTAGCATGCATCATAAGCACCATCACATGCCATAGGCCATTCGACTACTTCTTTTTTGTGAGTTCACTCTTACATTTTCTTTTTATCACTCATAGAAACTCATTACTCATGATCATAAACATAATACCAACCTTGCACATTCATCCCATACTTATCATAAAGAATAGACATATATATATACATTATAAACCATATTATTATCCATGGATTTTACATATATAGCATTACATTTTAAAACTCACATGCATATGACCAACTAGCCATTCATACACATAATTTCTCATTTGTATGTATTTTATGCCATATTACACCTAAGCAAATCAATATAGGCCATAAGGCCATCATGCCCTTAACCATAAATAATGTCATTTGTCCCCTTATACTTTATTTCCTCATATCTATAAAGGCAGTTATTCCTATTCATGGTCATGTATCATACATGACATGCATATGTGACATACATCTACACATATGGCATATGAAGTTAACACATATATGTATAACATCAAGTTGCTATTTCAACCATAATGTCTGCCCAAAGACTCAAAGTTCTATCTCATGCATAAATCTTCATACATATGTTCAAATGGTCCTTTAACACTTTTCATGTCTATACCTCACCTTTCCCATGCATAATATAGCTATACATACACATACATGCAAGGCCACCTTTCACATAATGTTAACATACATCATTTTCATCCATCTAACATTATAATTGTTTTAACAAACATTAGTTGTATCATTAATCACAATTAATTACCAAAAATAAGCATAATTGTGTATTTATTACATAATCACCATTTAAGACACATTATGGCATAATTAGGGCATAATTGTATTTCCATAATTTATGTTAACCATATGTACCAAAAGAGTCAAAACACACTCTCAAGGACCATCTATGCCTTGGTCTTCCTTTGGCCATGCAGTTTGTAAATTTCCTCAACTACCCATTATAGATTCAATATATAAAAAATTATAATCAATCATATAAATGCTAAAATGAAAAGCCAACAATGTAGATATGACTTTGGGCGCCTAGGGAACATTGGCAAAATTTTAGAATCCAAATAATCTTACTCAATCAATTTCTAGTTACTATTCATAGAGGTAGAATTTTGAGCAAATCTCTTAAGTTTTCACACAAATATAGGTAAAAATAGTGTCTAAAGTAATTAAGGCTTAGACTTAGGCTCAAATAGATGAATCAGGGTATGAATCAAGCTTAAGGAAGAAAAAAAATGGCTCATCTCCTTCTTGTGGACATTAGCTGATCTCGGGTAAAGGAAGAAGACACTCTTATTCCTTTGACCAAGATTTGACCCTTTTATACCATGTTTTTTTAAGTTTTCTTGCCTAGTTTTTGACATTTGAAATATTCATAATTATCCATAAATCATGCCTTAAAAGCCTCTAAAAATTTGTGCTAAAAAATAATCAGAAACTTACTAAAAACATAGTTTTGAAGGTTACCTAATTTTAGTAAAATAATTCCCAATCTCTAAAAATTCTAAATCTAGTGCCATATAATCTAAGTAGAATTTTTTAGTATTAGGTTGTATAAATCCCAATATTTTTTGAGCAACTTTTTGAACATTTTAAGGTTTAGCTAAAACTATATAAATATTCATGTGACACTGTTGTAAAACTTTCTTTGCATTTTTAACCAACTAAATGACTTCAGTTTTGTTTCAAACTTTGCCGAAATTTATTTTTTGATTAATACTTTTACTCGGTCACTTTAGTGCATCCAGAGTCTCAGGAACACTATTCATAAGTCAGAATTTTTTGAACATTACATTTATTTAGTTTTCTCAACTAATAAAATAATTTGGCCTTATTTGTTAAAAATTAAGTCGGTTAATTTATTTTCATTTAATTTAGCAAGATTGCATACATCTTTGTCCATATATGTATTTTCTCTTCATTTAGAAAATGTTTGCATGGTCAAAAGATGTATTACTTAGCTAAAACAAAAGGGTCAAATTTGGTCAATCTATTCACTTTTTTAAACTAATAGTTTTAGCCTTTTATTTTAAATTGTTTCAAATTCATTGAATCATTTTCAGCACTTTTTTATGATAGAATTACCAACAAATTCAATTCAAAAGCTATTTGGTCATTAATAGTTGAAAGAAAAAAGAAAGGAAAAAAAGTAATAATAAAGGGGAATTAGCCTTCCAATCTATCTAAACAACTAAGTGGATTTAGATGCCTTAAACATTGACTACCCCTTTCATCCATCTTTATTTGCAAAATTAGCTTTGAAAATGATTTATTAGAAGTGTAACATACCAATAGTGCTAAAGATCAGGTTATTAAAAGCATATATCTTAAGGTAATAAGGCTTGCTTGCCTTAAGCATTACACCCCGCCTTTCTTAAAAAATATGCAAACAATAGCATTTTCCTACTTTTCCTTCATATTCGACTCCACACTTATCCAATAATGTCATCACATATTTTTCTTAGGATCTAACTCCACATTAATCCATCATCGTCATCACATACTTTTCTTTAGATTTAACTCCACATTAATCCAACATTATCATCACATATTTTTCTTTTGATTTGACGCCATGTTGATCCAAAATCTTTATCACATATTTTTCTTAGGATTCAACTCTATGTTAATCCAGCATCATTATCACATACTTTTTTTCATATTAAACTCTATGTTAATCTAGCATTATCATCACATATTCTCCTTTAGATTTGACTTCACATTAATCTAGCATTTTCATCACACTAATTCGTCAACCTTACAAGTCATTCCAACACTTACTTCATTAGGTAAGAGAAGTCAAAATCTTTTTTCTTACTTTGTTATGCACTATTTCAATTTTTGCATTTTTCATAGCACAAACCACTATGGGGGCAACTGTAGACACCATACCTTTTAGGCCTATGATGATAGCTAGAGATAGGCTCAAGCAATAGTGCAAGAAACAAAAAACCATGGTTTATATAAACCATCCTAGTGCATGTTCGCTAGACTTAATATTATAGGGTCCACACCGAATAAAATACATCCAACCTAAAACAATAGAGCCCACAACCCATAGTCCACTAGAACAAAGCAAAGACCAAGTTCGTACGGACTAACATAGACCAAGCCAAAGCCCAAAGGATAAGGCCCATAGCCCATGGTTTACCATGGTAAGGCAAAGTCCATGTCTGTATAGACTAACATAAACTCGGCCTAGAATAGGGCCCAGGGCCTATGGTGTAACACCCTCTACCCATTCCTGATTGAAATTGGCAAAGAACACTACTTCTCATGAGGTCACCCATCCATGGATTTCTCTAAGGGAGTTTTATTTAACTTTCACCCATGTTCCTCTCATACAGTGTGAAAATTTTATTTAATGGATTCAATGGTTTATGGTTAAACTTCTAGGCAAATAATACTCGCATTCCTGATCTTACTACTAAATATCAACCTAGGCTGTTGACTATAGCTAAAAGCTCTTTATGTTTAATTATAAGCCAATAGATATACTATTTAGGAGTTATATCATCTAACTACCCATAGTAACTTAGATAAGTGTCTTCATCTCCTAAAGCATTGTAATTTAATAGGACATTATCTTACCTAGATAACCTTAGGTTGCACTGCTTATCATCCTCACCATGCCAACCAAATCTATTGCCAGCACATCGAACAACAGATATGTTGTGTATACACTCAATGGTGAATTTAACCAAACATACATTGTATTACAAACACAATCATACATGCAATCCAATCCCTAATATCATTTACTTATTACCCAAGTCTTCCTATTAGAATTTTCTATTACTTCTAGCCTCTCCTAGAGTCATGTTTTAGGTCTATTTATTAGCTTGCTTATATTATTTCACATGGACTATTAACTAAGGTTTTCTAGTGCTATTTTTACCCTTCTTATTCGTGATTTCCATTAATATACCTTTTTGCCATTAACATTCCCAATACTTAAATTACCTGATTCACATAGTTTATCAACTAATTTCCATCATTACTTAATTAGTTCACCCAATTAAGTCCTTTATTCTTTCTTATGTGGAGGGTACTATATGCCTTATTTTAACTAGGTAATTCCTTCAAGGTTTGTTTGAGAAGGTCTCACTTTTATTCTTTTTCTTTAGCTTGTATCTTTTTAGTATGCTTTTATTCTCCATCTTAATTCAACTAGTTCCTTACTTTCTTCAGGATTCTAACTAAAAGTATATGTGTTTATTGAGTTTCTTTTTGTAGCTTATCTTGTATTCTTATTGACTTTATTCATAGGTTGCCTCAATTATGAAAACCAAGATATCAGTCCTTTTATTAATGTCATTAAATGTATTAAAGTTTTTTAATTATTCTATTTATACCTTCAAGATTTAGGAAGAACTCCCAACCACTGGATAATGAGAATCAGGTTGTGTAGTGGCCCCTATTTTTGGCCTCGGTAGTTACACCTACCCAGTCCATAAACTAGATAAATACCAAGCTGTATAGTGGTCCACATTTTGGTCCTCAGTGTCTATAGACACCCTTTATCTGATAGCAGGGATTAATTTCTGAGAAACTCCCAATATCAGAAAGTCAAATAGCAAGGACCAATCTATGGACCTGCTAATATCTGCAAAGGGGATAGCAAGGATCAGCCCCGTGGCACCTCTCAATATCTATAAGTGCATAGCAGGGATCAGTCCGTAGACCTTCTAATACCCAGACTGTGCAAGTGGAAATCAATATTCAGTAGCTACACCAGCCATGCATAGGCAAAAATTTATTCAAACGTAGCCTCTAGCAGTTGCTAATAACTAGTTGATCGGTCAAACTATCCAATGTATACTCAAATATTCCACATTGTTTATTTTCACAACCGTTATTTCCATTACTTGGGATATCCAGAATAGAAATATATTAACTTCATTTTGCTAACTTACTTAATTTATAATTTAAGTTATCTATTTAATATCCCTTTAGTTTCACTAAGTTCCCATATTCTCACTCAAGTTTCATTTCTGCTGTTAATATCATTCCATTTTCTTTTATCTCATCTTTGTATCTTATTCTAACTTCTTCTTCTGCCAAAATATGCCTGTTTTTCCTTACTCTCATTTGTCTCAGACTATCTTACCCTTTAGTTCTAAATTCTCTCTTTCTTTTATTCCAATACAATAGTTTAATTTCTTAAGTCTGGTAGTTTACTCTTTTTATTCTTATTATCACAATGGTGTTTTCTTATTGGTAAAGTTGATGTTTTGCTTAGTAAATTATTATGGAACTCTTTATAATAATTATACCATGTGAACCTACCTAATAATTTGTCAATTATACCCTCTATTATGCACTTAGGTTTCACAGAGTTATCATTTGCTAGTTCTTTCAATTGCTGCCCACTTATTATTTATGCATTAATAATATTTTGTCTTGCCATATAATATGTTTCATTAGCACTTTAGCATTTTTACAGCTCTATTTTCCAATTTTATTTCTAAAGTAAATCAACTTATCATTTTTCCTCTTCGCCAAGTATTTATTTAAATTATATTTAGGTCAATGGGACACAGTTATTAGCCTATTTCATCTGGTTATATTTATGGATAGTTACGGGTCATGTTTTTCCTAGACTGTTACATGCCTTTTTATGCAAATGTTACTATTCATTTGGTAACTTTTTCCACTAATTTCTTAGTCAATTCTATTCTTCCCTCACATCATGTCATTATGCCCTAACATATTCCTCACCATCAAACACTAAGTTTATCTTATCATACCTAACCATCATTTCTATCCTAAGATCTTTAAACAACACATCCCAGTTAACTTCTTAAACTTTCATCTAACATTATACACTATACTTATTATATGCTATGTCCTCATATGTCAATCCCACATATATTATCTCTACATTATATTTTATCACCATTTTGCCTATAACCATGCAATTATCTCTATATTCCATATCATTCCCATGTTATACATCATGTTACCATCCTAAACCCATGAATCCATTCCATACACCCATACACATTCCATGACATACATGACATGCACTCAGACATATATGTATCGCATACTTACACATACTTTCCACATGCAACTCACATACACATTATCCTATATCCTCTAATTACACATCCTAGCATGCATAACACATCCACATCATCATACATACCTATTCAACCTAACTTTCATACACACATATGACTTCAATCCTATATTTCCCTAACATACAAAGCATGTTTCACTTCAACTCACATATAGTGGGTCCCAGTCATGTCGAAGCCCTTCTACAATCATCAATTCCATCTTTCTCCACCATTTCTCAATACGCCATGTTAGGGTTCATCCTTTAAAAATTCCTACAAAATTACCCATAGCTCTAAATTGAAATCTCTCTTTATATAAAACATCTACACCTCGAATACTCTCTATGAAAAATGAAAAACATTAGAAGAAACCACTCACCCACTAAAGGGCATTATTCATTAAGTGCCTACATCTTCTTTTCTGGGTATCCTCTTCAATTTATGTTAATTAGATGAGCTTTTAAACATTATGGAGGTTAAAATCAATATAAAAATGATGGGATTTTGAGGTGAGTAGAGAGAGAAAAAAGCAAAAATGGAGGAGAGTGGCCGTGGTGAATAGTGTCAGCCACTTTGGTGTTTGGGAGGAAGATGAATTCCTTCCATCCTATACACACACATACACATGTTCCCTTATATGTATTAGTGAGGTGTGTGGCCCCGATTGCTTGACTTGTCGGTTGGATGGCCCAAATTAATTCTATTTCATTTTAAACTTAGAAAATTCCAAATAATTTCTCTAGACCTCTAAGAATCATGATTCTAGTTCCAAAAGTTCTCGATTATATCCATTAATAGTCCTATAAAATTTTAGCTCAAAATTCCTTCGGGAGATAGGGTTACTATTCACCTATGTAATTCAAAAATTCTAAAAAAATATCAAACGACCTCGGAATATTAAAATTCCTTATCCAGTAGACTCATTAGAATTTTTAAGCTTTAGGATATGATATTTTTGAGTCTGTCCAGGCACTTCCTAGAGTTGTCTTGGCATAACCCTAACTATGGTCACTATTCATTAAATCTCTAGGCATTACAAGGTAATATCCTTGCTTAACTTTCCTTCGGTGATCTTTCTCATTTATACTTCCCTCTAAGATTTTAGGTGCTAAGTTGTACCTTCCTCCTCCTTGTTTATTAACATTATCCCTAGTTCACCTTGTCATAATTCACCCAGAATGACTTCCTTGCTCATTTTAAATGTAAGCCATATTGCTCTTCCCCCGTCCTTTCTTCCAATTCATTATTTAACCACACTTCGATCTCTTAAATGTTTAAAGACATCTTGATCTTTAGGTTCCTCTTAGATACCTAATAGTTTCTCTACTCCATCATTCTTATAGATGTTTTGTATTCACTAACCACTTAGTATACTTCCCCTCTTAGGTTCAAAGTGGTAAGCTGCATGTCTATATTCACCATAAACTATTAACATACCTTTCATCACTCAATTATCGCTATATCCTCGTAAGGTTCTTACCTTAACATTTTAATCCTTCCTATACTCACCCATTTATACCAACACTAGGCTCCATTCTCGTTCTACTCATGGTTTCCTTATCACACCTTTTCTATTACCACCATATTGTTCCTCTCTCTTTTCCTTAACTCTGTCAAGTCCCTTTTGTATCAGAGCTATTACCATGCCATGCTCGATTTTTATAACACATGCATAAAGTTTTTATTATGAAAAAAATATGTCATGTATAATGCAATTATGTAAATGTTAAGATGCAACTTAAGCTATAAAATGCAATGCCCCTGCTTGGTAATAAATGCATCAAGGAAAAGCAATAGCCTTCATCCTCTAGGACCTTGGTAGTCGGTTCCTATCCTTAATTTTATCCTTACTCTCTTACTATGATTTGTCCCATGACTCAATCTTGGTAAAAATCTGCATTACACATTTATTTCATCTCTAACTTTACTAGTCCTACTTTTCTACCTAACTCTTATATTTTCCTTACTCCTTAATATTGTGACCCCATGCTTTTGCCTCATAACTTTTCATACCCTTTAAAACTTGAAAGCATCTCCTTCAGCCCATATCGAGACTATGGGCAACTAAATTGCCTTATTCGTGGCTTAATCTGTTCCACATTATAACTTCCTAAAGACATTCCACCTTACTATATATAACACACCAATCATTCATTCCTTATTGATAGCCCTTAGGCCCACCCCACTCTTTCCATCTCCTAAGGTTCCCTTAAACTTCCTTTTTATTCTTATTAACTTTCTTCCAGCATTATTTGCCTCCCATTTGATTCTCAGATTCCCGGAAGGGCATACTAACTCCTTTTCACCTCACTTTTATCCCTTCTTCACAATAATAAACTAGTCTTCACCTTTCCTTTCTTATTAGGTGTCTTATTCATCTTATAATCATCTTATGATCACTATTCGATATGTAGGGGTACTATGCTTTCTCCTTCCAAATGTTTCTACCCTCTATTTGCTTGATTAACCATGCCATTCCATTCCTACCATCCACTAAGCTTTCACTCCTCATTACAGCATTATTAATCTCCCTTGTTTTCATTAGCAACACTAACAACCTCAACTTAGGAGGAAGAGGTTTATGCATTATCATAACACTATTACTTTTGCCCACTATTTTCTTTTCCAAGAATTCCATATAGTTATTTCACCAACTGTTTATCAATAATCTTTGCTTACCAGCAGTGTAGTAGCTGCCCATATCCAGAAATTCCTAAGGCACTCAATGCATTACTGCCTAGGACCACCTAAACTTGCTCTAATACTACAAAATGTAACACCCCCTACCCATTCTTGAAGGAAATAGGCAAAGAGCGCTACTTCTTGTGAGGTCACCTATCCTTGTATTTCTCTAGGGGACTTTGGTTTAACTTCCACTCATGTTCCTCTTATTTACTGTAAAAATTTTATTTAATGGATTCAATGGTCTACAGTGTACCTTCCAGGTAGATGACACTCATATGCTAGATTTTATAGCCAAACATTAGCCTAGGCTATTGACTATAGCTAAAAGCTCTTTATGTTCAGTTATAGGCCAACAGATCTACTATTTAGGCATCATATCATCTAACTACCCGTAATAATATGCATGAGTGCATTTTATCTACTAAAGCAATGTAATTTAATAGGTCATTATCTTACCTGGATAGTCTTTAGCTACACTGCTAGTCATCCTCACCACACAAACCAAATCTATCACCTATACATCGAACAATTGATACGCTGAGTATACACTCAGTGGTGAATTAAACCAAACAAACATTGTATTGTAAACACAATCATGCATGCAATCCAATCCCTAATATCATCTACTTATTACCTAAATCTTCCTATTAGAATTTTTTATTACTTCCAGCCTCTCTTAGAGTCTTGTTTTAGGACTATTTATTAGCTTGCTTATATTATTTCACATAGACCATTAACTTAGGTTTTCTAGTGCCATTTTTATCCTTCTTATTCATAATTTCCATCAATATACCTTTATGCCATTAACTTTTCTAATACATAAATTACTTGGTTTACATAGTTTATTAACTGATTTCCATCATTACTTGATCAGTTCACTCGATTAAGTCCTTTATTCTTTCTTATGTGGAGGGTACTATATACCTTATTTTAACTTGGTAATTCCTTCGAGTTTGTTTGAGAAGGTCTCACTTTTATTCTCTTTCTTTAGCTTATATCTTTTTGGTATGCTTTTATTCCTCATCTTAATTTCATTAGTTCCTTACTTTGTTTAGGATTTCTACTAAAAGTATATTTGTTAATTGAATCTCTTTTTATAGCTTATGTCTTATTCTTATTGACTTTATTCATAGGTTTTCTCAATTATGATAGCCAAGATATCAGTCCTTTTATTAATGGCATTATATGTATTCAAGTTCCTTAATTATTCTATTTATACCCTTAAGGTTTAGGAAGAACTCCTAACCATCGGATAATAGGAATCAAGTTGTGAAGTGGCCCCTATTTTGGGCCTTGGTAACTACACATGCCTGGTCTGAGAACTAGATGGATACCAAGCTATACAGTTGTCCACATTTTGGACATCGGTATTTATACGTACCCTTCGTCTGATAGCAAGGATCAGTTCCTTAGAACCTCACAATATTAGAAAGGTAGATAGCAGGGATCAGCCCATGGACCTCCCACTATCTGTAAAGAGGGGATCAGCCTTATGAGACCTCCCAATATCCCAATACATATCATCATAAGCAACATATCTTATGGATAGCAAGGATCAGCCCTATGGGACCTCCCAATATCCATAAGTCAGTAGTAGGGATCAGTTCGTGGACCTCCTAATACTCAAAGCGTGTAGGCTCAAATCAATATTCAACAGTTGCACCTGCCATGCATTGGCTAAAATCTATTCAGACTTAGCCTCTAGTAGTTGTTAATCCCTAGTTGATCGGTTAACCTATCCAGTGTATACTCAACTAGTAACCCATGTTCCATATTGTTTATTTTCACAACCATTATTTCCATTACTTGGGATATCTATAATAAAACTATATTAAGTTTGTTTTATCAACTTTCTTAATTTATAATTTAAGTTATCTATTCAATGTTCCTCTAATTTCACTAAGTTCCCATATTCTCACTCAAGTGTCATTTCTTTTGTTAATATCATTCCATTTTCTTTTATGTCATCTTTGTATCTTATTCTAACTTCTTTCTCTTATCAAAATATGCATGTTTTTCCTTACTCTCATTTGTCTCAAACTATCTTACCCTTTTGTTCTATATTATCTCTTTCTTTTATTCCAATACAATAGTTTAGTTTCCTAAGTCTAATAGTTTACTCTTTTTATTCTTATTATCATAATGGTGTTTTATTACTAGTAAAGTTCGATGTTTTGCATAGTATATTATTATGGTACTCTTTATAATAATTGTACCATATGGATCTACCTAAAACTGTATCAATTATACCCTCTATTTTATACTTAGGTTTCATAGAGTTATCATTTGCTAGTTCTTTCAATTTCTACCCACTTATTATTTATGCATTAACAGTATTTTGTCTTGCCATAGAATTTGTTTTATCAGCACTTTATCAATTTTGCAGCTCTATTTTCCAATTGTATTTCTAAAGTAAATCAACTTATCGTTTTTCCTCTTCACCAAGTATTTATTTAAGTTATGTTTAGGTCAATGGAACACAATTATTAGCCTATTTCATCTAGTTATATTTATGGACAATTACGGGTTATTTTTCTTTTCCTAGACAGTTATAGGGCTTTTTATGTAAATGTTACTACTTATTTGGTAACTTATTCACTAATTTCTTAGTCAATTCCACTCTTCCCTCACCTCATTTCATTATGCCCTAACATATTCCTCACCATCGAACACCAAGTTTATCTTATCATACCTAACCATCATTTCTAACCTAAGATCTTTAAAAAACACATCCCAATTAACCTCTTTAACTTTCATCTAAAATTATACACTGTACTTATTATATGCCATGTCCCTACATGTCAATCCCACATACATCATCTTTACATCATATTTTATCACCATTTTGCCTATAGCCATGCAATTATCTCCACATACCATATCACTCCCATGTTATACATCATGTT
>CANXYI010860915.1:0-12075 GCA_948208565.1 Hura crepitans
TATATATATATATAGCATTTCTCTCCTTACAGATAGTGCCTCCATATTTTCAAAGCAAATACAATGGTAGCTAACTCTAAATCATGGGTAGGGTAATTCCTCTCATGTGGCTTCAACTATCTTGAAGCATAAGCCACTACCTTTCCCTCCTGCATCAATACACATCCCAAGCTATTTAGTGAAGCATCACTGTACACAATAAAGTCCTTACCCTATTCAGGTTGAATCAGGATAGGAGCCTCTATCAATATCTTTTTTCGTTGCTCAAAATTGGCTTGAAACTTATCATCCCACTCAAATCTCACATTCTTTCTAATAATTCTAGTCAAAGGAGTGGCAATAATGGAGAATCCTTTTACAAATCTCCTATAATACCTATCTAAACCCAAAAAACTTCTCACCTCAGTCACATTCCTAGGTGGTTCCTATTCTAGCATTGCCTTTACTTTATTAGGATCAACTCTGATTGTAACGCACCAAAGTCAAGGTCTTATGAATAATACCTTCTGGGGCCGAGTGATATTTCTCATGGGCGGGTCATCATTACGAGTCCGATGACTAGCATATTGGTCATAAAAATTTGATGGACCTAAAAATAGGGAAACACATAAATTGAAAAATTTAGCAAAACTAATAAATTATTTTAGGTTAAAAACTACTATATAAGGAGATAAAATGAGGTAAGGTCGGGACAACCCAGGATATGCTCAGATGGTCTCAAAAATATCTTACCTTGCACCTCAAAAATTCCATTGAGTATGGTGGAGAAGGAATTATAATTTTCTGAGGTCGTTTAATATTTTTTTGAAATATTTTATTCTAGTGGGTGAATAGTGCTAAAAAGTCAACTATTGACTTTTGACTTGAAATTTTACATGGCCTTTGAGATACTAAGAAAGGATTTTTAAAATTGGAATAAATATTTTTAGAGGTCTAGAGAATATTTTATGAATTTTTGAAGACTAAAAATAGCATAAGGTGAATAGTAACCTTAGCTCCTGAAGAAGTTTTGGGTTGAAATTTTGTAGAGCCCTTAATGAATTTAATTATAGATTTTTGGGACTAGAATTGTGATTTTTGGAGGTGTATGGAAATTATTTTGAATTTTCCAAGTTAAAAATAAAATTAAATTAATTTGGGCCGTCAGATTGCCACGTGGCGCGATCGTGGCCATCCACATCACTTACACACTTAAGTAGACATGTGGTATGGGTGGATGGAAGGGAAAAGAAGTCATCTTCTTTCCCAACCATGGAAAGCCGATGCCATAAGCAAGTATGAAGCCACCATTTTTTGCTTGCTCTTTCTCTCTCCTCCCCCATGAAAACCCATAAAAATTATATAAAATTGAACCTCTATGACACCCTAAAGCAATTCCAATTGACAAAATGAGAAAAGGAGGTCCAAAAATAAAGATTTAAGCACTTGATGAATAGTACTAAATTCATGTGGAAGTGGTCCTTTTCATGATTTCATATTTTTCTTAGAGACTATGTGGGGTTTAAATACCATCCATGGAAAGAGATTTCAATTTAGAGCTTTGTGTAATTTTGTAAAAATTTTCAAAGTTGGAACTATGTATGAAAGTTTGAGAAATAGTGGTTCAAGGTGCAGAAAGGTGAATCCAATGGTTCTAAAGTAGCTTTAGCATGACAGGGAGTCCGTTATAAATGAATTTAACTAAAACCGATCATGTATGTATAGGAAAATATGGGATTGAAGTTTGGGTGCTTGTATGAAAGTGATAATTGGATGTGTATTCATGGTGATAGTTATGTGAAATGCATGTTAGGGTATGTAAATTGATGACATAAGATGGTAGAGATATGAATTGGATGTGAAATGGATGTGTAGGTATGTGATACATGTATGGCTAGGTGTATGTCATGGCCTGATAATGGATGTATGATATGATGGCATATGAGGTTAGGATGGTATTATGATGTATGACATATGGATGACATGGAATAAACAAGAAATGATGTAGTCATATGATGGGAATTGATAAAGTATATAGTATAAATGATGCATGCTAGATGGATGAGTAAAGATATGGTATGCCATAAGCTAAATAATAAATGTTAGATGAAAGAAATATAAATTCAAGTGAGGAATGTAAGGAAAGATTTTAGGGTGGAAATAATAAATTAATATGGTAAAATAAATATATTATTAGAGGAAATAAAATATTTTAGGATGTAAAGGATTGAGGTGAAAGGAAAGGATTGGAATAGGTGAAAATTTTAGTAAGGAAAATGTACCAAATAAATAGTGACGGTTACGTAAAATGGACCCATAACTGTCCTAAAAATTATGATGACCTGTAACTATCCGGAAAATATGATTGAATGAAATAAAATAAAATCTGTGTCTTTTTAGCATGAAAATAAATAGACTAAATACCTAGTAGACTGTAAAGGCCATTAGTTAAGCTTAGCTTAACAATAATTAATTTAAAAGCTGATTAATTATTGAAAAACAGACTGAATAAATCAAAATCCAAGAAAAAGAATTGATTAATGCACAATAAAATGTGGATAAAGTATAAGGAAAATTAATATATGAACATTGTGGGACTCTGGGTCACAAAAAGGGATTGTAATTGACATAAACTGGAAGACATGGGTACAAAGTTAATATTATAAAGAATTCCATAAAGTAAATGGTTAAATTAGTTACTAGTACATAAAAAGAAATGTTTCTATAAATACAATAATAATGTGAATAAGCTACTAAAGATCTGAGGATGTCTGGTTGTCATACACTAGATAGGTTGACATGTCAACTAGGGATTAGCAGCTGCTAGAGGCTGGGTCTGTATGGATTTTAGCTTGTGTATGGTGGATGTAGCCGTCGAGCATTTATTTGAGCCTACATGCTCTGGGTATTAGGAGTGGTTTATGGATAGGTCCCTGCTACCCACTGTGGATATTGGGAGTGGTCTACGAATAAGTCCCTAGCTATCCACCTTTGCTGTTGATATGATTTGCAAATATTAAGAGTGGTCTATGGATGAGTCCCTGCTATCTGCTAGTTCGATATTAGGAGTGGTCTATGGATAGGTCCCTGCTATTGAATGATGGTTGTGTATAGATGCCGAGGTCCATAATGCGGGCCATGGTACAACTTTGTTTCTTGTCTAGTTCTCAGACTATGGGTTAGTACAGCGGCCGAGGACTAAAATGGGGGCCATTGCATATTGTGATCCTATTATCCAATGGTTGGGGGTTCTTCCTAAACCTATGGGGGATAAAAGATAACTAAAAGAATTTGAAGAGACTTAATAATGTTAATGAGGAATCTGAGGCATAAACTACCTATTGAAGATAATTTATGAGTAAATGCACTAAGACTAAAGAATAATTAGCAAAGGCTAAAAATAAATAAACTTATGTAAACTAGATGAAACTACCTAAATAAATAAAAGGACTGAGTGATATCAATGAATAGAGATGACTAGATGGCAAAGCTAAGAAAGTCGTGCAACTAAAATATTATAAGGATAGTTGTGATGGATAAAAGAAATCAGTATGAATCATAATTAAGGAGCACTGAACCAATAACAAATAATGAACCTCATGTGAACCCGTAGTTGTAAGTGTAAATAAGGTATGGTGAATTAATGAATAAACAAGCATAACTACAAGTTGATAGGTGAAGGGTCACAGATTATAAGAATACGAAAAGGGAGAAGATCATTATGTCTTTGTATTCTTGCATGAAGTAATTGTACATGGTATGTTTCATTAAATTGACCACTGAGTGCATACTTAGCATATTAGGTGTCTAATGCATAGGTGGTAGATTTGGCAAGATGTGATGCAGATAATCAGCAGTGCATCTGACGACTTTTTTAGGTATGAACTTATCTGATTGGATTATTTAGCTCAGTAATTAAAGGCACTCATGCATGTCATATGAGTAAATGGGTGTTAGGATACTTGATTGCTAACATAGTCACCGTAGAATAGAGATAAATGAATTTGTAGTTGTAATTATAGCCTAAGCTGATATTCGACTATAAGGTCAGGCATGCGAGTGTCATATGCCTGGCAGGATTACCTTAGACCATAGGAGCTGTTATAGGGAGTTAATAGGATGAATACTAGAAATGGTGGAAAGAGTTAAACGAAAGACTCCTAGGGAAATCAAAGGATAGGTGACCTCATGGGAAGTGACACACTTTGCCTATTTTCTTCTGGAATGGGCAAGGGGTGTTACACTGATTCTCTTTGCTGAAACTATATAGCCCAGAAAAGCAACTTCACTTAGCCAAAACTCACACTTACTGAACTTGGCATACAACTGTCTCTCTCTTAAGGTCTATAACACAACCATGAGATGTTATTCATGCTCTTCCTAGCTACCAGAGTAAACCAAGATGTCATTTATGAACACCACCATGAACTGATCTAGATAAGGTTAGGAAACTCTATTCATGAGATCCATGAAAGCTGCTGGGGTATTAGTGAGCCCAAATGGCATCACTAAAAACTCATAATGCCTGTACCGGGTTTTAAAGGCAGTTTTAGGAATATTAGCCTCCTTAATCCTCAGCTGATGGTACCCAGATCTCAAATCAATCTTAAAAAATGCACATGTCCCTCTCAACTAATCACTATTTTATGCTTTGACAAATAATCCACGCCAAATATGACATCAAACTCATGAAAGGGAAGCTATATCAGATCTACTGGAAAGGTCTGATCATGAATCATCAGAGGATAGTTACTACAAACTGTATTCACCATCACACTCTAGTCAATTAGGTTACTCACTTGAATATCTAAATCTATAGGCTCTGGCTCAAGTCCCCAATCTTGTGCTTGTGTTGTAAGAGTGTGTCAATCTAGGATCTATCAAGGCTAATACTAGGGCATCAAATAAAAGAAATGTACTTGCAATGATGTCTAGAGCCTTAGCTTTATCCTCGACATGGATAGCATACTACTGTGCTAGTGGTTAACTTGGTCCTCTGACTGGTACTCGGCTAGTCCTACCTCTACTATCTCAGTGGTCTATTGGGAGCTACTATAACTAATGCCTGGGTCTATGCAACCTCTGTCTATCTTCGAGGGCAATCTCTCTAGAAGTGGTCTCTAGCTCTATATACAAAACACTCACCTCATCTAAACTGCTAGCACTTGCCCCAGTGTCTCCTCTGGTAACTCCCATATGTTAGAGGTGCACTTCTAGTTATGGATACTAGAGCACTTAAGGCCTACTGAGATGGAGTGGTCAAGTTCTAAAAGGAAAAGCCTAACTCACCCTCTATGATGGGGCCTATCTCTAGGACTGCTGAGTAGGCTAGAAGTCCCTCTGTCTCTTGTCCTTACTTAAGGCTGAGCTAGTTTAACCCGCAGTGAAGGGTCTCTTCCTCCGGAATAGTTCCCTCTTCTTTTGAACCATCTCCTCTATGTCATACATAGCAGCTACTAGCTTAGAGAAGTCTCTGATCTTAAGAGTAGAAATCTGCATCTTCAGCTTAACATTAAGGCCCTTCTCGAACCTTTTACACTTTTCCTCATCAATCAGAAAGAACTCCACTACATACCTGCTCAAGTGAGTGAAGTCCTTCTCATACTCTGATAATGATCTATGTCCCTATTTCAAATCAAAGAACTCCTACCTTTTTTTATCCTTGTAGGACTCAAGAATGTACCTCTTTCAAAATTCCTTAAAGAAGAACTCCTATGTAATGTTAGTTGTTGCCTTCCTCTTCTTCAAGGTATCCTATTAGTGGAAGGCTTCTTCCTACAACAAGGAGGTGGAGCACTTTAGACACTCATCCTCTGTACACTCCAGCTACTTTAAGATTCTTATGGTATACTCCAGCCAATATTCTACCCTAGCTACATCATCCACCCTTGTACCTAGGAAGTCCACTGTTCCTATCTTCTTAACTCTCTCTAGATAGGTCTTTTACAGTGTTAAGGGAGCTAGTGGAGGTGGTGGAGGTGTAGTAGGAATTGGAGCTGGTGGTGCTGGTAGAGGTGCTGTAGTGTGTATCAGTAAGTTTACTATCTATTACAGTAAAGCTAAAGAGGCCTAAGCCTAAGGTTGTGGCTAAGGTGGTGGCTAGTAAGCAGTATCACTAGGCTTTGGAGTGGCTGTGCTCACCTCTAGATCATGTATGGTGGTGGGACCATGACTGGCCACCTCTTCCCCTCGATCTGGCAAGGTCTACTTACTCATTGTATCTATAACTGTACATAAAACACTTATCAGCTTCAAGCAATGTAGGTTGGCCCAAAACAAACCTTAAACTCATGCACTTATGTATAGTATGCCTAGGAATGCCTAAACCTCCTCTAATACTACTAAATGTAACACCCCCTGCCTATTCCTGAAGGAAATAGATGAAGAGCGCTACTTCCCAATAGATCACCCACCCTTGGATTTCCCTGGGGCTCATTCGTTTAACTTCTATGTGACTTTGATTAACTTTTACTTAACTTACCCTTTTAGTGGTTCTTTTTGAATAATCTTTCATCACTACCTATTATAGTCTATTAAAACACCAAATTGTGTATATTAAACATTTATAGAAAATAGGGTAGCATAATGGCTACCCAGGTGAAAAACCAAAATTTTTTCCTATAAGAAAAACACTTGTAACATAGTTTCCATCCAAAACTCAACTCCTAGACCCTTGTGGTCCCCCAAAACCAACATTAGACATCAACATAACAATACACAGGGACTTAGACCTACAGACATACAAATAAAAGCATATACATATGCCTATTAAACTAGGTTCTTATAGCCATTTAGTTACCTATCTCAGTCTTATACTTTATACACACTACTGATTTTACACCTACTATACATGAGTGACTATCTACAAAAACCAAAATAGCATAAAAAAATGTACCTAAAAGACTCTAGGGCAGCTACACTAGCTCCTACTGAAGTTGGACAGCTAATAAGTCTACAGCCTACGCATCGAAACATCGACACACTGAGTATAAAATAAATAGTGTAATAGATAAAATAAAGTATATCACACATACAGGCACACATATGAGCATGTATACATATGCATAGATACATTATTCCATATGGTTATACAATATATCAGACTAAATGCCATTTCCCCTATTTAGTCATTTTCCATTCTGTTATCAAGTCAAAACTAATATCTTTTAAGTTCATGATTATGTTTAGTACCATTTAGGCCTATAATAGACAAATGACACTTTAAGACACTAGATAACGAGATCTACCTTATGTAATAGCCCACATTTTAGACCTCAGTAGCTATACTTACCTCGCTATATAGTAGGGATCAATCTGTAGACCTCCCAATACTGGACTGGAAGATAGTAAGGATCAGTCCGTAGACCTCCCAATATCTATAAGTGGGATAGTAGGGACTAGCCCCATGGGACCTCCTAATACCCTGAGTCACATCTCCAAGGCATCACAAGTGGATTGTAGGGATAAGCCTTGAGGAAATCTAAGGATGGGTGGCCTATCGGGAAGTAGCACTCTTTGTCTGTTTCCTTAAGGAATAGGCAGAGGGTGTTACACAAGGCTCTATGAATAGTGCCACTGGGTTCAGGAAGCGTGCTCGAGGTGCAGGGTCACTTGCACATAAATTGAGATAATGACACTGGTTATGAAACTTTAAGGGGCTTTAATTTGATTAAGAAGGCAAAATTTAAAAATTTAGATGAACCAATAATTCATTTCGAACTATAAGCTGCCCCTCTGAGCAATAAAAATTTTGTAGGCTGAGATATGCTCGAACAAAAATAGTGGACCCCAAAGCTCAAAAATTCCACTAAGTTTATTGATGAAGGAATGTTTTCAATTTCGAGGTCGTTTGCAAATTCTCAAAATTTTTTAGGTCAGCAAGCATATCGAGGTAGCCTAAAAATTGCCCTATCAATGGAATTTGGCAACAAAAATTTATGAGTATGTAGAGGGGATTAAAATATGAATTTTAAAATGAACAGTGTAATTTTTTGAGATCTATGTGAATTTTAGTGAATTTTTGAAGTTTGCCAAAAATTTGAGACATTATAGGGTGGTTTAAGTGGTCGTGGGACTTGCCCATATCATGCCATCTAGCTCAGGGCCTATGCCAAGTGTCCACATGGCCTTGACAAGTGGCAAATCCACTCATATAAAAGGAACCTTTTTTTCCTTCTTCCTACCCAGCCATTGACTCCACATAGCAAAAAACAAGCCATTTCACCTTCTTCTTTAATCTATATCAGCAAATTGAACTCACTTAAATTCACTATCAGATGTTAGGGTAAATCCAGAAGAAGAATCATAGCAAAAGGAGCTTCCAAGAACTAATTAAAAATCAACAAAGATGTAAAGGTCAGATGACTTTCTAGCAAAGGCAGCAAGCTCCCAAAGTGAGTTCTCATGGGTTTTTCTTGAGATTTCCTTGTTAGAAATGGATGGTTGAAGTGCCTAACATTTGTCAAAATTTGTTTTATTGGTGTTTAAGGTGAATTGAGGAAGAAAAGGCTTGAAGAAGGAGAAGAGAAGCTTCCATGAAAGGGTTGGAATTAAGATTTAAGCAAGATTGACGTGTTGTACTTGAGAGATAAGTGAATTCTAACATATTCTCCATGTCATTTGATTCTTAAAGGGCTAGAAATGGGTCTTAAAAGTGTGCAAACTAGTGGCATGTATTGGCCCTTTAAAGCTTTAATGAAATTCTTTAAATATAATAAGGAAATTGGACATTGAAATAGAGAGGATTTAAAGAGAAATGGATTAGTCATTATGTGTATAACGGCTAGCTAAGAGTTTTGGTATGGGAATAGACTTATTTAGCTGCTGAATTAGGTAATAACAAGTAAGAATTAGTGCCTATGGTATGTGGTTGTATGTTGTGTAGGTGTAGCTAGTTCTTTTGGCATGTATTTTAGGTGTATGCTATATGTAAGAATAATGTGGCATGTGATAAGTTAATCTAGTGCATGGTTATGGTGTTTTCTTTGAATGGCCGAGATATGTATTGTGAGTAAGTCACTTAGCATAGCATGAAATGGTATATGTATGTATGCATGTGTGTAAGTTATGAAAAAAAGGTGGAATGTGTAATAAACATCATGGAAATGCATGATCAAGGCAAGGGATGGCTAAACTCAAAAGTTGCACTATTGAAATTGGCATAGAATTGTGGGTAACATGTATGTAATGTATATGCATGATATGCTATAATTATATGAGCTATGTTTGCTTAACATAATTGGTGTGAAATTAGGTAATGTGTTAACTTAAATGGCATTAAAAGGTAACCAAGAAATAGCATAAAACATGTCTTGGAAGTGGACTTGAATGAAGTCCAGAAATGACTTGGAAAAGTGATCATAATATACCTATAAAATGTGCCTTAAAGGCTACAAGTTGTAAGTAAATAATGTGCTTATAAATTGTACCTATTAGGACTATATGATGTGATTATGTGGAGTGGCTTTATGCCTATGTTTTGGCCTTAGAAATGGCCTAAAATTTGTTAGCTTAAGGCCTATGGACTTGATGTAGATCATGTTGAAAACTGCATTGAAAATGAGGTGAAATTAACCTGAAAAGGTTATAAAAACTTAGCCGCAATGACCTGTAACTATCCAAATGACCATTACCTAAACCAATAAATCCTCTGGATAGTAAATGACCTAGAACTGTAAAATATTTATGGAATTAAATTCATTATAATATATCATAATTATTGGCACTTGAACCTTGATTATTTTCCTAATATTTTACTCGGTACAACCTGTTTATGGCTATACCAGACCAGGCTGAATTCTAACTGTGTTGTAAAAATAATAACTATCTATTTTTAAGTTTATAATATTATAAATGGTTAATTAGTGAGGACATTAACCCAAATTAAGATTAAATTGTCCACTAGATAGACACCCACTAGATGGGTTGACCGATCAACTTAGGGATTTTTATAGTTGCTATCTTATTTGACTTTTAGACAGGGCTGGTGCAATGGCTTAGGTCCATTTTAGACCATTGTACTAGTCAAATAGTTAGATTAGACTGTGACATTCACTTGAGTTATATTTTGGTTACCAATGCAATGGCATAAGTCCTAAAGAACCACCGTACTAGTCAAACAAATAGACTATTCTACTATGCAAACTAGTTTGTGACCTTTTTTTAATCTTTAAATAGGGTCGGTACAATGGCCAAGGTCCCAGAAGATCATTTTACTAGCCGGTTAAACATGTCGATCTATTAGGTAGACCAGATATTATCATTTGTACCTTAAGAGCCCGAATGTGATCAAGCCGGTGCAACGGTGTAGGTCTAGAATAGGACCCTCTAGATCTAGTGTCTGTCAGGATTATCTCCTAAGATGGGCCAACTAAAAATAATTAAGTAAGATTAAGAAATTTGCAGATGAGTATGAAATATGACATAGGGGTATTTTAGTAATTTTACATTGATTGTGGGTAAAGGTTTTAAATGGTATAATTTGTGCATAAAATGATTAATAATGATTCAAACCATAACTTAGATGACATGTAATGATTATTTGGATAGAATTTACAAATAGAAGTATCCTAGTGGTAAAATGGTAATTTTGCATGATAGTGTTCTAAGTTGAGTTTGGATAGTGGAATTAGAAGAAAATAGTAATTTGATACATGGATATAACTATTAGACATGTTTTAAATGTTTGAATTCACCACTGAGTATTTTATACTCAGCATACCTATTTCGATGCATAGGTACCAAGAATAAGGATGTCACTTTATAAAGCATGCAGAGAGTTCAAAGGTCAAGTGTGAGAAGGTTAATAATGTACATTTGTATAGCTTTTGCACTCTATGTACTTAGGTGGGGTAACAAGTGTTATGTATATAATGGGATAGGATGTAATTGTAAATAACAGACTGTATTGTAATTAATCATGTGATGGTTCCTTTTGTGTATAGATGATCTATGTTGATGTATGTGAGCTTGAGGCTCTATGTGTTTTTTGATTGTGGCCTGGGGCCAGTGATTGTTGTTTGTTAGATGATAATGATAGGATGATATCTAGGGGACCAAAAGGGTCCAAGAGATGTGATATTTGTTATAAAAGTGTTTATAGGTAGAATAAAATTTTGGGAAAGTGACCTAGGTAGCCGTTATGCCGCTAGTTTTTTTTTTAAAACACCAGGCTATGTTAGAATCCTTCTGTAATTACATGAATAGGATGACATGGAGTTACATGGATTATAAGAACTGACCTAACTGAATCTAGAATCAAATAAAGTTATCTAGTGCAGTATAAATAAAAGTTAAATGAATAAACATGGGGTAATTTTAGGATGAGTGACCTTTTGGGAAGTGCAGTACTTACTGGGTTTCTTCAGGAATCTAGTAGGGGGTGTCACAAGATCTATGATGCTTTCTATGTCTCAATGCTCAAATGGTACAGATCATATCCTTCACATATGATCTAAGTCAAAAAGATTGAAATCTAACAAGATCTAAGCTATGAAGAAGAACTAGTATAAATCATTGCCATAGAAGTTAAGTAATTGAGAAATAAAGCTATACTGCAATTCAAAGTGTTATGGAAACATCGTAACACAAAATAGGCTATATGGGAAGCCAATGAGTAGTAGAAAGCTCAGTACCCACATTTGTTTACACCAAGTAATTTTGAGCATTAATGTAAGTTAAGGCTCCCTAAATAATACCTTTGATGTCTAAATAGTTTGCTCGAAGTGTCGAGTCACCTTGACAGGGCTCGAGAAAGGGCATACTAGTCATGAAACTTCGAAGCACCAGAAAATGATGAAAGTGACTTAATTTAAAAATTTAGCAAAACCAATAAATTATTTTAGGCCATAATCTAGTGGGTTATAAGCTTAGATAGACTTAGGCTAGGAATGGCTTAAGAGGTGCTTGGATAAACCTAGAAATATCACACCCTAAAGGTCAAAAATTCCACTGAGACCATTGGTGAAGGAATTTCAATTTTTTGAGGTTGTTCAATAATTTTCAAGAATTTTTTGGTTTTCTAAGAAATTAATTAACTGATTTGCCGATGGAATTTTATTGTGCAATTTTACAAGGCCCTAAAAAGGCTTAATCAAG
>CANXYI010860921.1:0-20790 GCA_948208565.1 Hura crepitans
CAATAGGGAACTATTGTGATTTTGAGATATGAAGTTATGAATTGTGTATATACTTGTTTTAGTGGTATTTAAAGATAGTTCATGTATCATTAAGCAAAATTTAGTTAGTGGTACATAAATGCTATAAATGAACAGTGAATAACAGAAAATATGGAGTAATAACGCTATGTTTGACATGAATTACATTGGCATGAAATATAAATAATATGAACTAAAAGTGATATGATGCTATGTATGATGTAAATCTCTAATTGACAATATATTGCGAATTGAATGCTTTCACTTGCATGTTTGTACCATTATTCCATACATGAATCTTAACAATAACAACTGAGGAGGCAAGTGAAGGTAAGAGCATGCATATGAGATTGATATGCTATTATGACATCAATAGGGAACTATTGTGATTTTGAGATATGAAGTTTTGAATTGTGTATATGCTTATTTTAGTGGTATTTAAAGATAGTTTATGTACCACGAAGAAAATTTGCTGAGTGTATTAGTTGTTTCCACATGTAAGTTGAAGAATCCAATAGTTAACTAAGTTTGAAATTGTAAGTAGGGACTCGCAGCTAATAAAGGAGCATATCATTCATGCATTCATGAAACAATGTTTTCAAACTTGATTTAATTATTATGTTCATTAGTTTATGAATTGCAATTTTGGGATTGTATAACCTATTTATGGCTTATTAGTTTGTTTGTAACAATTTGAGGTTTAGGCTCGATTTTTAGAGCCAAATTTTGGTTTTGCTATTTATTTAATTTATAATATGAAAATAGGGTAATAATGTATGGTATGCTAAATTAGATTGAATAATAATACTGAGACATAGATAAACTTGTTAAGAGATATGTTTGAATGTGAAGGTTTTATATAGGTGAATATATGACTATATAGATTGACTAGTGCAGTAGGCATATAATGTGGCACTCCTTCATCTGATGTCTTAGGATTTTAGGTAGTGGGGTATTACATTTTGTGGTATCAGAGCCTAGTTTAGGCAGTTCTAGTCTATGAACCATGCCTTTATTATGCATGTGTTTGTAATTGAGTGGAAAATATGCATAATCACTTGCATTGCATTACATAAGTTGCAAACCACTTATGGAAATTACTCTATTAATTTTAGGCAATATGTCTCATAGTACATAATAAGCCACAAATGAGGAGGTTGAGAGTCACCTATTGGAAAATAGAGATAACCATGAACAACCCATTGCCTCCTATCTTGTACTATTGGGACAACCAGTATCGAACTAGCAGGCTATACTTCCCACTCTTATAGAGTTGTTCAGGCAAGTTATAGGAGTTATCCCATAACCACTACCCCCAGCTCTACGACCCGAGCCCCATAGGAGATCAGTTATTTAAAGGCTTAAGAAGTTTTAAGCTGGGGAATTTAAAGGACTTAAGATCAAGTATTTAGCCGCTACAAAGTATTGGATAGAGAAAATAGTAAGGATTTCTGAATAGATAGGATGTACAAATAGAGAGAGCTTAATTTTTGCCAAGTTTCTCCTTTAACAAAAGGCTTATAATTGGTGGAAAACTATGATCCGTGGCAAGCTAACATATGTTATTACTTGGGAATGCTTCCAAATAAAATTTAAAAAGGTACATTAGCAAAAGCTATAAGAAAGTAAGATACAAAGAGTTCCTCCAACTCTAATAGAGACAAATGAGTGTCTTTCAATATGAGAAAGAATTCTTGAGACTTTTTAGATAAACTGAGGACATTTTCCTCACAAAAGATGCTCAATGCAAGTGATGGGCTCAATTATAGCATTAGTGTTAATGTACCAACTAACAGAATTAAGAATTTCTTTAAAGTAGTATCAGCTGCTATGGAGATAAAGGAAATCAATAAGCTAAGTCGGAATAAAAGGAACAAAGAACAAAATAAGAGGGAGTAAGGCCAGAGCAATGCTACATTTCTTCTAACAAGAAGCAGAAAGGCTCTTTTATGCAAGGACATAAACAAGGCTCTATTGCCAAAAATAAGAATACCACCAGAGGAGATTATGGGGTAGCATTAGTAGCTAGTACCCTAAGATCAACTATTAGAGGTGCACTTGCACAACCATATGAACCTTATGGCAAGTCACATGGAGGTATATATTAGAGATTGACTAGAGCTTGTGTTGGATATAGAGCCATTGACAACAAGTTTAAGGATTGCCCTAAAAAAGAAATAACAGAACAAACTCAAGACACTCGACATATTGCACCTACAGGTAGGAGGGCTGGGAGATAGGGCACTACAGAAGGTTTATAGAGAACTACTTCTGAGATAGTTAAGAGGTTAGAGCCACATGCTCCAACTCGTACTTATGCTATTTGGGTAAGAGAGGAGGAAAATAATGCTTTAGATGTCATTGTTAATGCATTCTCACTCTTTAATACTTTTATACATGTATTGATTGACTTAGGATCAACCCATTCATACATATGTACTATATTAACACATAAATGGTTAAGTGACTAACAATTTTGGGCATAGTGTTATAGTAAACATGGCATATAGAGATTATTACTAAAACACCAAGAATATAAGATTCCAGTAGACTTAATTAAGTTGCCCTTTGATGATTTTGATGTAATCTTGGGCATGGATTGGCTTTACAAACATCAAGTGATGGTAGATAGCAGACTTAAGAGGATAACTCTTAAGACATCTAATGATGAATAAGTGACAATAGTAGGTGAGAGGTCAGATTTCCCCTCCAATGTGTTTTTTACTATAGTAGCTAGGAAATTAGTTATAAATAGGTGTTCAAGTTACTTGGCTCATGTGAGAGACACCAAAAATGATGAACTAAAAACCCAAGACATACCTACAGTAAGAGAATTCTAGGAAGTCTTTCCTAAAGACTTGCCTGGATTGCTACCAAAAAGTAGAAAAGTGTAATTTACAATCAATCTGATACTCGGTGCTACATTAGTGTCAATAACTCCCTCCAGGATGAACTAGTGGAATTGAAAGAACTAAAGATACCATTGCAATAATTGTTAAATTATGCCTTAGTGTGTTATCATGGGGTGCTCCAGATCTTTTGTGAAGAAGAAGGATGAGTTTATGAGATGGTGCATAAACTACCGATAGTTGAATAAATTGATAGTGAAGGATAAGTATTCTCTCCCTAAGATAGATGATTTGTTTAACCAGCTTAAGGGGGAAGGAGTGTTCCTAAAAATAGACTTGAGGCATTGTTATGTACACAAGACAACTTTTAAAACAAGGTATAGACACTATAAATTTCTTATGATGCCACTTGGCTTGATGAATGCACCTACAACATTCATGGACCTTATGAACAAAGTCTTCCATCCATAATTAGAATAGTTTGTAGTGGCTTTTATAGATGATAAGTGTACTCTAATGATAATGTGGAATATGACACGTATCTAGGATTGGTATTATAGAAATTGAGAAAGAAGTAATTATACACCAAGTTCGGCAAGTATGATTTTTGGTTTGATAAAGTCGCATTTTTAGGCCACATCATATCTGCTGATGGCTAGACCCTAAAAAGATAGAAACAATAATGGAGTAGAGGCCACCTAAGATTGCAAATGAAATTAGAAGCCTTTTGGAATTGGCTAGTTATTACAGATAGTTTGTGAAAGGGTTTTCTATCATAGCCTCTCTATAAACCAAACTATTATAGAAGAATGTTCAATTGGTAGGGAGTAACAAGTGTTAGGCAAGCTTTGAGAAGTTTAAGGTCATATTGATATAAGCTCCCATACTTACACAACTAATATGATATACAATAATACATCTCACAACGATCTTGGTTGTGTATTGATGTAGGAAGGTAAGGTAGTTGTTTATGCCTTAAGGTAACTTAAGCCATATAAAAAGAACTACCCTACCCATGATTTGAAACTCACTGCATTTGTGCTTTGAAAATTTAGAAACACTATTTATATGGAGGAAAGTGATTCATTTACACTGATCACCAAAGTCTTAAGTATCTTCCAACCTAGAAAGAACTTAATTTGAGAACAAAATGATAGATGGAATTACTTAAAGACTATAACTATGTGATTAATTAACATTCAGGCAAAGCGAATGTAGTAGCTGATGCTTTGAGTAGAAAATATTTGGCAATTATGACTCTTAGTAAAATTTCTTTTTTAGCGAGTTATATTGCTTAAATTGAGTCACCTATAAAAGAATGTTGCATGTTTATTTCATGAATAACATTGAGGGCTATGAATATCCAATTGAAGTTTGCACATGATAGATCTATTATGGCTGAGATAAGAATAAAGCCTAACTTATTTCAGTAAGTGAACGAAGCTAAAGGAAATGATGATTAGTTAAAAGCTCCTATAAGGCTAATCTAAAATGGGAAGCCTAGTGAATATGGAATTAGAGATGGCCAATTGTACTACCAGGGTAGATTGTGTATACCAAACAATAATGAACTCAAGTAGTTGATATTGGATAAAGTACATAGTGGTTTTTATGCTATGCACCTGGGTAGTACCAAAATGTACTAGAACTTGAAGACCCATTACTGGTAGTTAGGATAAAGAGAGAGATAGTCAAGTATGTAAGAAGGTGTTTACATGTCAGCACGTTAAGGTTGAACATCAGGTTCTATCGGATTTGCTACAACCTTTGGCAATACATGCATAGGAATGAGACAAGATAACTATAGATTTTCTGATTGGCTTACTGTTAATATTCTAAAGGAAGTATGATGCTATAAGAGTAATAGTCAATAGGTTAACAAAGTCTACTCATTTCTTTCCAATCAAAACAAACTACTATTTGGAACAACTAGCAGAGAAGTATATTTAAGAGATAGTTAAATTATATGGTGTGCCAACATCAATAGTTTCAGACAAAGATTAAAGATTTACTTTGAGGTTTTAGAGAAAACTACATGAAGCTTTGGGTATGAGATTGAACTTCAATATGGCTTTCTATCCATAGATAGATGGTAATTTGGAAAGAGTCATATAGGTAAAATTGTGAAAACTAGTGGATTCTTTTCATGTAAGACATGTGAGTGATAATCGTATTATATATAGGTACTTAAGGATATGATACAAGGCTGTCTCATTGAGTTTAAAGGTAGTTGGGACATATATTTGTCATTGATGGAGTTTTCTTATAATAACAACTAACATTTAAATGGCATCGTATGAGGCATTGTATGGTTGAAAGTGCTGAACACACTTGTGTTGCATTGAACTCAGTGATCTTGATTTGGTTAGACAAATGGAAGAGAAAGTGAAAATCATCCAGGATAACCTAAAAATAACCCCAAACAGGCAAAAGTCCTATGTAGACTTAAAAAGAAAAGATATAGAGTTTCAGGCTAGAGATAAAGTATTTTTGAAGGTAGCACTTTGGAAGAAGATTCTAAGTTTTGGTAGGAAGAGTAAGCTTAATCTTAGGCTTATTAGCCCATATGATATTATTGAACATGTGGGACTAGTTGCTTATAGGGTAGCCTTACCACCCAAACTAGAGAAGATTCATAATGTGTTCTATATATCCATGCTGAAGAGGTATCGGATTAGACCCTTTGCATGTGATTTCTATTAAGGCAATTAAGCTATAGTTAGATTTGACCTATGAGGAAGAGCCAATTCAGATTTAGGCTAGAGAAGTTAAAGAATTAAGGAATAAACAAATTCCATTGGTTAAAGTATTATGGATGGGATCGAGAGGATAATATGAGACAATAAAACCCTCATCCATTTAGTTCTGGTAATTTCGATGACGAAATTACATAAGAGGAAAGGATTGTAATGCCCCAAAATTTTACCCATATATATATATATATATATATATATATATATATATATGGAAATAATAAATTGTAAAGAAATAAGGGAAAAAGATAGTAATAATTTTTTTTCAAAATGAGTTAATTAAAAATTTTCACTCAAATAATGGGCAATAATAAAATAAAATAAAATGAGAATTATTTTTGCTTAAGTGAGTTATGAGCTATTAGATGGATGTTGAGGAATTGATCCTAGCCATCCATCCTAAGCTATATATAAAGGGAATTTTCTACAATAGAGAAAAAGAAAACAAAAGTTCCCTTCTTCTCTGCTACTTTCAAGTTATAAATAAAAAAAAACATATTCAAACCTCATACAAACAATAAAAAGGGAAAAGAATTCAAAAAGAAATCGAAGGGAAATGAGGTAATAGAGGGTTGAAATAGTCTTCAATTCATGTTCCATCAATCCAATTGTATGTGCACAAGCTTCCCCTTTGAATTTCCTTTCAAATTGATGTTAAATTTCTATTCTTAGGTTATGTATGAAAATTCTAGAATTTAATTTGAATTTTAATGGTGTTTGATCAATTTTGATGCAATTGATATGCGTGAGATGATAAAAAAACTCATAAGAAATGTGTATGATTATTTTAGAATTGAAATTTGGTTGATTTGAGATAAAAATTATGTGAATTGGCTACTAAATCTACAAGTCTAAAGGCCTCATGGTTGTGATCCCTTGGTGTTATAGATATGACCCCTTCAAGCTTGATGAGTTAGCTACTGTTTAAAAGAGGCCTCACGGTTATAACCCCTTGGGGCAAGTAGCCGTGATCCTTTCTTTATAGCAAGTTGTAATGAATGGTTTTAGGTAATTGAAATGAATTTTAAGGGATGCTATTATGCAATTGAAACTAATTTAAATTCTCTTTATTTATGACACAATTAGCATGCAATTTATACAATTATGATTTATGAGAGTGATTACACTATAATATTATGATGTCCAAATGAGATGTATATGATGAAAATTAATGTGATTTTGCATGAGAAAATTATGGAATTATCTTTGATATGCATTATGAAATGAATATAATATTTCTTTATAGGTATTATGTGAATGATTACTAGAAGTTATAATACTATAAGTTCAATTATTATGTTTTGCTTCTAAGGCACTTTGACCATTAGGTATGTAGAACTCTAAAGTAAAATTATGAGATTACGTTTGAATCAGTGCCATGATTATATGGAAAATGTGATGATTACCTTGTGTCACATACATGATACATCATTTAAACATCTTTCAGTAATTAATGTCAATTGAAATTGATAATTGACATGATGCCTTGAGATGGCAAATGGATACATGACTACTATTATGCTATGTGCATACTATTGATATCATATGATGGATAAAGTATGAGAAATGCAACGAATATGCCAACTTGAATAACTACATTGAAATGCCCAAATATACTTGGACTAGCAATAACATTAAGACAAATTGGTATACCAATAGGGTCTTTAGTAGTATTGTGCCAATTTCATAGATACTATTATTGTGGGTACAACCATTTAAGCTCGGACATTGTACAATTGATTAATTTGCAAACACAGCCACATAAGCTTTGTGAGTATTATGTACTTAGCCTGTTGGTTGTTTCCACATGTAAGTTAAAGAATCCAACAAACAACCAAGACCGTAATTGCAAGTGGAGACTCGCAGCTAATAAATGAGCATGTCATTCATACATTCATGAAACGATGTTTTCAAACTTGATTTAATCATTATGTTTATTGGTTTATGAATTTCAATTTTGGGATTTTATGACCTTTTTATGGCTTATTAGTTTGTAATCATTTAAGGTTTGGGTTCACTTTTCAAAGCCAAAATTTGATTTTTCTATTTGTTAGATTTATAATCTGAAAACATGTTAATAATGTATGGTATGATGAATTGGATTGAATGATGATATTAAAACAAGGATATACTTGTCAAGGGATATGCTTAAATGTGAAAGTATTATACATGTGAATGTATGACTATATAGATTGACTAGTGTCGTAGGCATATAATATGTCCAGTATCTTAGGATTTTAGGCAAAGGGGCTTCACAGTTAGTTTTACACTCACCCAATGAAAAACTTAGCTTTCTCTATTTGGCTAATTGACATATATCACAACTATGGTAATTTACAATAATAATGGCAAGCATATCCTTTTACATAGATTTTATGCTATCCCTAGAAGCATGGGTTTTACGATAGTGCCATATATCAAACTTAGGTTCTACATTGATTAAATAAGCAATATGAAAATATGTATTTAGTTGTCACAAATAAAAGAGAAGACGGATTTACTTGGAGAATTTGGTAGTAAATGTGGTGTTTTTGGAACAATAGTTGTCATGTAGTAGAGCCCTCTTTGCTGTTTAACTAATCCAATCATTATTTGCCGACTCATATCCTATATAAACAAAAATCATTTAGGAAGAAGTAATTGTAACTGGAGGTAGACATTAGTTTGTTTACTAACACTAGACTATATATGAAGCTTGAAACATAAAGAACATTTTTCGAAATCAATTTTTCATTAAACCTCACTATCCTAATGAGTGTGATAACTAATTTACCACCATTTGGTAGGTGAACCATGAAATCTTTTATTAGATGACAACTCTCAAAAGTTGAATGATCATAGCTGATGTGATCAGTAACTCTAAATCTAGAGTCTATGATCCATTGCATATTATTAAGTGTACCTATTGTATTATGTGTACGGACTATACTAGAGTATCTTGCTGCTTGATAAAATGTAATTGGTTTTTTCCACCACTACGTGATGAAAATAAGGTAGCAATTAAGTTGACTATAGGATTGTTACTCTTGGTTGAATTCTATTGCAGCAATGCAAGTAGTTGTTCACACTATTCTTTATTGAATGAAATGCTAGGGTAATGCTTCCATGATTAACGGTCATGTCGTTCTCATTATTAACACCTTCAATAGATTGGAGCTAATTAACATTAGGAGTTGCATAGACTTATTACTATAACTAAGAGGGAAGCCATGTTTTTTTATAAAATCTCTCCACTATATGGGTTGGAAACCTATAAAAAGTACAAAGGGGATTTTTGAGATCTTAATCACTGTACCTCCTTAAATTGTTTTAATTCATATATCTTATAATTTTTGTACCTTTTTTCTACAATTGCCATTAGAAGTGCCGTTATTGCTCCCTCTTATTGTAATGCTTGAAAAATCTCGGTGTTATGAATAGTACTTTTCAGGATGTTAATAGTACTTTCCCGAGGCTAAGAGTACTAATCCTACTAAATGAAAGTATTAATCATAATATAATTTTGGATGAAATTTGAAGTAAAAATGAAGTCTTTTACGTAGTTAAAAATGACAATTAATTTTTACGGTAGTATCACATGAATAGTAATATAGTTTTAGTTGAATTATAAAAATATTCAAAAGTTGCTTAGAAAATTTTGGGATTAGTACAACCTGATATGCAAATATTCTAAATAGTCCATTAGCACTGGAATTGGAATTTTTGGAGTTCAAAAAGTATTTTTACTAAATTGGAAAAAATAAAATCATGGCATTTTATTCGATTTTTCTTAGTTTTCGAGCTTTAATTTTTAGAAGGTTATGGGGCATTAATTATAAGATTTTAAGTGAGGTTAATTGAGATTAATTGAGGGTGATTGGAGTGGAAATAAGAGAAAAAGTTGAGGGACTTAAGTGAAAATTTTTCTACACTATAAAAAGGGTCAAAGTCACTTATTTTGGTCAATAAGTGAATAGTTTTTCCTTTTCTCTTCCCCCTTATTTTGCCGTCACCTTTCTCCCATGGAAGTGTGATTTTCTTTCTTTCAATCCCTTAAATCTCACCAATCCTTCACATTTGAATGAAACCACCAAGCCTCCATAACTCTTAAATGCTAGTAGAACTAGAAAATTTTAGAAAAATCGAAAAAATTGCTCGAATTTAAGTCTTGATAAATGGTGATCATTTTTGGTTCTAGTAATTTTTTTTCAAATTCTCATATTTTTTTTATGTATTCTTTAGGTGCCTAAGAGTCCATCTATGTAGTCAAATTTAATTTTTAAATCATCTTTGATTTTATACGAATTTTACAAAATTGAATTTATAATTAGTAATTGACCCGAGCAAGAATTGAAAGGATAAGGGCAAGGCGAAGGAGTAAGTGTGATTGTAATCACCTATTTGAACTTGTAATAAGTGAAATTTAGGAAATTTAATGTGCGTATGCATTTATGAGTACATGTACATAAATATGGAAATTGTGGAATTTAATATAATTAATGAAATTACATGTTTGAATGATGTTTGTTTGTTTTATTAAGTGGAATTAAATGATTGGGATAATGAGGAAATAAATGGCATGTGTCTGTGTTGTAGGCCAAAATTGGTCTTATGGTTGACATGTATGCGTTGCTCATGTATGTGCGTTAAAATGCCATAAATGGGTAATATTGCTTTTCATATTAATTAAAGGATTAATTACTATGTGCATTATGATTTGAGGGTATTAATATGCATGGTTGTTGCATAAGGATAATTTAGCCGAATAGCCTAAATGGATAATATGTGTGCATATGAGTTGAGTTTTACACATGTATATTGAGTTATTAACACATGTGGTAATGACACATGATTTTATGCATAGTTATTAATATGTAAATGTGATTGAATACACATGAAGGCATAATGAAAATAGTTAGCTGAATGGTAAAGAAGTATGAAATGTATGTGGTGTGATGCACTATGGTATATGTAGCATGTATGTATACATGCTATCATGTGTGTTTATATGAGTTAAAGAATAATGTATGTGAGAATGCTAAAGGAGTATTGTTATGTGTGTGCGTATATGTTGTGGCTAAATGGCTTATGAGTTTCATTAAGGTGTGTTGTTGATTTATACATTCCTAATATATAGTTTTTATGTATAAGATGTTTTGAGACATCATTAGCCAAAAATTTGATGAAGGCATAATATGTCTCTTCTTGATGGAAATTATGCCTATTATGCTTATGATATAACATGAGAGGTTGTATATGGGCATGAGTATTATTGATATCACTTAAATGATGGATTTGAGTTGCTATGTATATGGTATGAGCTTTGGCATGTTTAAAATGAGAATGATGAACATAGTTTCTCGATTGGTCATATGATGGCTTAACCACCATGTTCAAGTTAATTAAGATATTTAAATTAATTAATCAAGAAAACTAAAATTATGGGGATTGGCTCATGCTAGTTAACAACTTAGATTGAATAGGTTAACCGGTCAACTAAGGGTATAGCAGCTGCTAAGACACTTTAGTGTCTTTTTAATGACCTTCGGATCTGGATAATGATCTTCGGGTCCAGATAATGACCTTAGGGTTTGGATAATGACCTTTAGATTCAGATAATGACCTTTGGGACCATTTTGGGAACCTTTGTGGTTCTAATGGCCTCGATAGCTTGGTATCCCCGTTATCTAGTAAAGATAAGAGTTTTCTTAATTAGGCCATTAATTACATTAATATAGTAACTTCCTAACTAATATGATATTCGATTTTAATTGGGTTTGAATATGGATGTTATGATGAATGTTCATATCTAGAGATTGAGGCATGCATATATGACTTGTTTTTGCTATATATATATGCATTTAATTGCCATTTCATGTACATATGCTTAATGATACGTAAGCACCTTAGATTTCCTTAATTTCACCATTAAGCAAATTTGCTTAGTGCATCATTTTATTTGCGATGCATAAGTTGAACTACCAGATTAGAGTCAAAGCCTCAAAGTTGTTGCAGATCAAGAGCAAGCTACTTTTTGGGTATTTTGCTGATTGTATATATTATTTTTGTGATGTAAACATTTAGATGACATTTGTATGTAACATAAGAGGGATTAGGCCTAATTTGGGATTATTATTATTTTATATCTATTCATTCAGGTTTTAAACCGTATTTTGATGTTTATTATCACTTATTTTTTTGTGTTAGAGATGTGTTATAGTTATGGATGGTCAAAAGGATCAAATTGATGTTGAGAATGAGATAAATGAAATATAGAAGTGATGTTTTCATATGTAGGTTACTATTCATTTCAGGATAGTGCACCGGTATAGCCGTTATATTGTCGGATTTTTAACATGAGAATTCCTAAAATGAATACAACTTGCTAAATTGATTTTAATTATTTTAAGAGTCCTATTTTTTAGATTTAAATTTTAAGTCGAACATGTTTTAAAAGAGGTTTTAATTTACTCATATTTTTTTAGTAACGGTATATGGAATAAGTAAGTTCGATAACACGTTTATGTGCACATCCTTTATTCGAGTTTGGCAACTGGATTAGGTAATGGGTGTCACATCTGGTGGTATTAGAGCTCCAAATTAGGCATTCCTCGGTGTCTAAGGGTTATGTGTAAGTGCCATTAGTTTAGAACTTACATCACATGATAATATAATGTTAAGGCTTATAATCTATTCTTTTACCTCGGCTTAGATGAGTTCAAATATGCCTCCTAGTGAGGAAGAGATCAAGTGCCTTGCTTCGACAATGGTTCGGCAAAGATCTAGGATTATTATTATTTTGTACTTGTTCAAACAAGTTTGAAACTGTATTTTAATGTTTATTATCACTGATTTTTTGTGTTTGAGATGTGTTGTATTTGTGGATGGTCAAAAGGACCAAATTGATGTTGAGAATGAGATGAATGAATATTAAAGTGATGTTTTCATATGCAGGTTACTATTCATTTTGGGATAGTGCACCGGTACAACCATTATACTATCGAATTTTTAGCACGAGGATTCTTGAAATGAATGTAACTTGCTAAACGGATTTTAATTATTTCAAGAGTCATATTTTTTAGACTTAAATTTTAAATCAAATATGTTTTGAAAGAGGTTTTAATTTACTCATATTTTTGAGTAACGGTATATGGAATAAGTAAGTTCGATAACACATTTATGTGTATATCCTTTATTCAGGTCTGGCAATCGAATCGGGTAAGGGGTGTCACATCTAGTGGTATCAAAGCTCTGCATTAGATGTTCCTTGATGTCTAAGGGTTATGTATAAGTGCCATTACTTTAGAAATTACATCACATGATAATATAGTGTCGAGGCTTATAATTTGTTCTTTTGCTTATAGCTTGCAATGAGTTCAAATACGCCTCCTAGTGAGGAAGAGTTTGAGAGCTTTACTCTGACAAAAGTTAGGTAAAGATCTAGCAGAGCTAAGTCTACATCTAGAAGTGATGCTAGGCAAGCATCCTCAGCTACACAAATACCACCAGTGTTCTTAAGAGAGATGTTAAATCTACTAAGATAGGCCATAGGAGTAGCACATCCACTGCCTCAATAAGTTCAGCAACCACCTCTAGTATAACGGGCTCTATAGAAGACTTATCTTAAAAGAATTAAAAAGATAGGAGCCAAAGATTTTATGGGTAGAGGTATTATAAATACAAGTGTAGCATAATACTGGTTGGACAAAACCACCAGAATTATGCAGTAGCTCAAGTGCACACCCGAAGAGAAATTTATTTGTGCCACTTTTTTGCTGCAAGAATAAGTATTCAAGTGGTTGGAAGCTCTGACAGAACACAAAAATGAGGCTGACTTGACATTGGATTACTTCTTAGAGGAGTTCTAGAAGAAGTACATTACTGAGCAGTTCTTGGATGCCAAAAGACAAGAGTTTGTTGACTTTAAGCAAGGACAGAAGTCAATACTTGAGTATGAGAAGGATTTTGCCATGTTAAGTAGATATGCCAAGGATATGGTTCAGACAGAAGTTGATAGATGCAAAAGATTTGAGAAAGGGCTAAATATTGAGATCAAGGTGAATATAACTCATAAGAAGATTCGAGACTTTTCTGAGTTGGTATCAACTTGCCTTATGGTAGAGAAAGTATAAAGGAGAAGAGAGAATTCTATTAGTAGAAGAAGAGATCTTATGGTAAGGGATCAACTAGTGCAGCTCAGCATTCAAATAAAAAGTTTAAGGGGACTCAGTCAGGAGCACAACAATAGACCCTGAAGCAAGGTCAATCTTAGAGGCAAGGATAGAGAACACAGAGCAAGTCCACACAGTAACAATCTTAGTATTACAACACAGTAATAGTCTTAGTACTACAACTTAGAGTAATTGGTGGCCCAAGTGTCAAAACTACCATAGAAGACACCAAAGAGAGTGCTAGAGATCGAAACTAGGAGTTTGTTATGGATGTGGTGCAGCAGGTTATTTCATCAGGGACTGCCCAAAATAGTCTGAGGGTGGACAAGGATCTATATTAGATCAGTTAGAGGACTGAGACGGGATCGAGGTGAGAAGACAGCTGGTACTTAGGGAGGCAAGGTGGAGAGTAGAGCTGAGACCAAAGCATATGCCAAGCAGTACGCCATTAGAGCCAGGAAAGAGACTGACTCGCTTGATGTGATAGTAGGTACCTTTCTTTTCTTTGATTCTTCTACTTTAGGTTTGATTGATTTGGGGTCTACACACTCATATATATGCACTCTACAGTCATAAAATTGAGGGTTAACATAAAAAATCCTTGACATAGAGATTATAGTTAGCAACCCTATAAGCCAGCATGTAGTTGTGAACAAGGTCTACAAAAAATGTTCCTTGACAATACAAGGACATATGTTTTTGGCCGATCTCATTGAGCTACTTTTTGATGAGTTCGACTTGATCTTAGGCATGGATTAGTTGTCCAAGTATCAAGCAGTTGTAAATTGTGGTTAAAAGTGGATATCTCTTAAGGCTAATGATAGAACGGAGATCACAGTGGTTGGTGAGAGAATGGATTTCCTCTCCAATATATTATCAACTATTTCTAGATAGACATTGAAAAAGGGTTGTAAGGTTTTCTTGGCATGTGTTTATGATGTCAACAAGAGTGAGCCAGATACTAGTACAATCTAGTGGTGTCAGAGGATGCAAATGTTTTTCCTGAAGAGTTACTCGATTTGCCTTTAAAATGGGAACTCAAGTTTAGTATAAAAGTTTTACCTGGCACTACTCTAGTATCTATAGCTCTATACCGAATGGCTCCTGCAGAGTTAAAGGAGTAAAGGTTCAGTTGCAAGAGTTGCTCGATAAAAGGTGTATAAGATCGAGTATATCACCTTGAGGAGCACCAGTTTTATTTGTTAAAAAGAATGATGGTTCTTTTCGGTTATGTCTGGACTACCGATAATTAAACAAAGTGACCATTAAGAATAAATATCGTCTACCAAGTATAGATGATTTTTTTAATCAGCTTAGAGGATCTGGAGTATTTTTTAAGATTGATATGAGGTTCGATTATTACCAGTTGAGGGTTAAAGAGGCTCATATGGCTAAGACTACTTTCAGAATGCGTTATGGCTATTATGAGTTTTTGGTAATGCCATTTGGGCTTACTAATGCACCTACAACCTTTATGGATCTCATGAACTGAGTCTTTTGACCTTTTTTAGATCATTTTATGGTGGTCTTCATAGATGATATCCTGGTATATTTGAAAAGTAAGAAAGAACATAAACAGCATTTAAAAACGATTCTTCAAGTTCTGTGAGATGAGAAGCTCTATGCCAAACTTAGCAAATGTGAGTTTTATCTTAGTGAGGTGTCTTTTTTAGGACATATAGCTTTTATAAAAGGTATCTAATTGGATCTTAACAAGATATAAGTTGTTATAGAGTGGAAGCCGTTTAAGAGCACAATAGAGATCAGAAGTTTCCTTAGTTTAGCTGGATATTATAGACAATTTGTTAAAGGTTTTTCCTTGATTACAGCACCTATAACTCGATTATTGAGGAAGGATGTGAAGTTTATATGGGATGACTGATGTCAGGAGAGTTTTGACAAGTTAAATGCCATGTTAATGGAAGCTCTTAACTTGTACAGCCAATGTCAGGAAAGGAGTTTATTATATATAGCGATGTATCTCATAATGGGCTGGGGTGTGTTCTGATGCAAGAAGGCAATATTGTTGCTTATGCTTAAAGACAGCTGAAGCCACATGAGAAGAACTACCATACTCATGATCTAGAGCTTGTAGCAATAGTTTTTGCTTTAAAGATTTAGAGACATTATCTCTACGAAGAAAAGTGTTATGTTTACACATATCATAAGAGTTTAAAGTATCTTTCTACCTAAAAAGAGCTGAATTTGAGATAGAGACGACGGATGGAATTAATCAAAGATTATGATTGGCTGATTGATTATCATCCAAGAAAAGCTAATATTATGGCAAATGCTTTTAGCAGGAAGTTCTGGGTAGCTATGAGAGTTATGAATGTTAGATTACAGCTCATGGATGATGATACTTTATTAGTAGAGTTGCAAGTAAAGCCTAGTTTACTGCAACAAGTAAAGGATTCTTAAAAGGATAATCACAAGCTAATGAGTGTGATTAGTACCATTCAAAAGCGGAAGCCTACTGAGTATGAAATTAAGAGTGATTATTATCTACACTACCATGACAAAATATGTGTACTAGATATAAAAAAACTGAGGAAGCAAATTTTATAGGAAACTTATAGTGCTCCTTATGCTATGCATCCTAGTAACACTAAGATGTATCAAGATCTGTAATTGTCTTATTGATGGCTAGGTATGAAGAGAGATGTGTCAGAGTTTGTGACCAAGTGCCTCATATGTCAACAAGTTAAGGCTAAGCATCAAGTTCCCTCTGGATTGCTCAATCCTATAGCAATTCCTGAATGGAAGTGGGATAGGGTTATAATGGACTTTTTGGTTAGTTTACCTATGACTAGAAGTAGATGTGATTTAGTTTAGGTTATGGTAGATCGACTAATAAGATGGCATATTTCATACTAGTTAGGATGGATTACTCTTTAGAGAAGCTTGCAGAATTGTACATCGATGAGATAGTCAGATTGCATGGAGTGTCTACTTCGATCATATTGAATTGAGACCTGAGGCTTACTTCGAGGTTCTAGAAGAAGCTTCATAATGCCATAGGCACTCAATTGAGTTTCAGTATGGCGTTTCATCCTCAAACTGAAGGCCAATGAGAAAGATTCATTTAGGTAACTCTTAGTACTTGAGTGATTTTGGAAGATAAGTTATTTATGTGATGTTCATGTTGAGCATGTTTGTTAAGTGCTCGAGGATATGCTGAAAAGTTGTGCTATATAATTTAAAGGTAGCTGGGATCTTTACCTTTCTTTAGCAGAGTTTGCTTACAACAATAGTTTCCAAGCAAGCTTGGGAATAGCTCCTTATGAAGCTCTCTATGGAAGGAAGTGAAGATCTCCTTTATGTTGGAATGAGTTAAGTGCGACCAAGTTAATAGCCGCAGATAGGTAGAAGTCCTATGTTGATTTGAAGAGGAATGACATTCAATACGAAGTGGGAGATAAGGTTTTTTGAAAGTCTCACCTTGGAAGAAGGTTCTGCGGTTTGGCAAGAAAGGAAAGTGAAGTCCGAGGTTTATTAGTCTATATGAAATGACAGAATATATGGGACCAGTAACCTACAGACTAGTTTTACCTCTTGATCTTTAGTAGATACATGATGTATTTCAAGTGTCCATGCTTTGCAAGTATAGATTAGATCCTTTACATGTGATATCTATTAAAGAAGTAGAGGTCAGACTAAACTTATCTTATGAAGAGGAACCTATGAGAATTCTGGCAATTGAAGTGAAGGAACTAAGGAACAAGATCGTGCCACTTGTGAAAATACTCTGGAGACACCATGGCATAGAAGAAGCTAACTAGGAGATAAAAGCTCAGATGAGAGAGCAATATCCATTGTTGTTTGAACTAGGTTATTTTGGGATGAAATTTCTTTTAAGAGGGGAAAGAATATAATGCTCAAAAAATTCCGATGTTATTAATAGTATTTTTTGAGATATAAATAGTACTTTCTCGAGGCCAGGAGTACTAATCCTATTGAATGGAAGTATTAATCATAAAATAATTTTGAATGAAATTTGAAGTTAAAATGAAGTCGTTTAGGTGGTTAAAAATGATAGTTAATTTTTACGATAGTGTCATGTGAATAATGATATAATTTTAGCTGAACTATAAAAATATTCAAAATTTTCTCAAAAAATTTCAAGATTAGTATGACTTGATACTCAAATATTCTAAATAGTCCATTGGCATTAGAATTAGAATTTTTAGAGTTCGAGAAGTATTTTTTACTAAATAAGAAAAATAAAATAATGGCATTTTATTTAGTTTTTCTCAGTTTTCGAGCTCTAATTTTTAGAGTGTTATAGGGAATTAACTATAAGATTTGAAATGAGGTTAATTGAGATAATTAAGGGTAATTAGAGTGGAAATAAGAGAGAAAAAGTTGAAGGACTTAAGTGGAAATTTTCCTGCACTATAAAAAGGTCAAAGTCACTTATTTTAATTAATGAGTGAATAGTTTCTCCTTCCCTTTTCCCCCTCATTTTGTCGTTACCTTCCTCCCATAGAAGTGTGATTTTCTTTCTTTCAATCCCTCAAATCTTACCAATCCTTCACATCTAAATGAAACCACCAAGCCTCCTAACTCTTAGATGCTAGTAGAACTGGAAAATTTCAGAAAAACTAAAAGTACTGCTCGAATTTAAGTCTCGATGGATAGTGACTTTTTTATTCCAGTAAGTTTTTTTGAGTTCTAATTTTTTTCATGTTCTATAAGTACCCAAAAGTCCATCTATGTAGTAGGATTTAATTTTTGAAGCATCTTTGATTTTATACGAATTTTATAAAATCGAATCTATAATTGGTAGTTGATTTAGGCGAGAATCAAAAGGATAAGGGCAAGGTGAAGGCGTAAGCATTATCATAATCACCTTTTGAACTTGTAGTAAGTGAAATTTAAAAAATTTAATATGTGTATGTATGTGTATGCATTTATGAGTGTATGTACACAAATATGGAAATTGTGGAATTTAATGTAATTAATGAAATTACATGTTTTAATAATGTTTGTTTATTTTATTAAGTAGAATTAAATGATTGGGATGATGAGGAAATAAATGGTATGTGTGTGTGTGTTATAGGCCAAAATTGGTCTTATGGTTGGCATGTATGTGAGTTAAAATGCCATAAATGGGTAATATTGCCTTGTCAGATTAATATAAGAATTAATTACTATATGCATTATGATTTGAGGGTATTAATATGCATGGTTGTTGCGTGAGGGTAGTATGGCCAAATGGCCTAAGTGGATAATGTGTGTGCATGTGAGTTGAGTTTTACACATGTATATTGAGTTATTGACACATGTCGTAATGACACATGATTTTATGCATAGTTATTAACATGTGAATGTGATTGAATGCACATGAAGGCATAATGAAGAGAGTTGGCCGAATGGTAAAGGAGCAAGAAATGTATGTGGTGTGATGCACTATGGTACATGTAGCATGTATGTATACATGCTATCATGCGTGTTTATATGAGTTGATGAATAATGTATGTGAGAATGCTAAAGGAGCATATTATGTGCATGCATACATGTTGTGGTTGAATGGCCTATGAGTTTGATTAAGGTGTGTTATTGATTTATAAATGCCAAATATATAGGTTTTTATGTATAAGATGTTTTGAGACATCATTAGTCGAAAATTTGATGAAGGCAAAATGTGTCATTTCTTGATGGAAATCATACTTATTATGCTTATGATATAACATGAGAGGTTGTATATGGGCATGAGTATTATTGATATCACTTGAATGATGAATTTAAGTTGCTATATATATGGTATGAGCTTTGGTATATTTAAAATAAGAATGATGAATATAGTTTCCAATTGGTCATATGTTGGCCTAACCACCATATTCAATTTAATTAAGTTATTTAAATTAATTAATCAATAAAACTAAAATTATGATGATTGGCTCATGCTACTGAACAACCTAGGTTGGATAGGTTGACCGGTTAACTAGAGGTATAGCAACTACTAAAACACTTTAGTGTCTTTTTAATAACCTTCGGGCCCGGTTTGGGAACCTTTGTGGTTCTGATGGCCTCGATGGCCCGGTATCCCCGTTGTCTAGTAGAGATAAGAGTTTTCTTAATTGAGCCATTAATTACCTTAATGTAGTAACTTCATAACTAATATGATGTTCAATTTTAATTGGGTTTGAATATGGATATTATGATGATTGTTCATATTTAGAAGATTGAGGCACGCGTATATGACTTATTTTTGCTATATATATATATATATACCCATTTTTGTCCGGCCTAGAATAAATTAAAAAATAATAATCAAAAGAGAGAGTAGTTAGGTGCTACTCGACCTTATGAAGTATAATTGATTAAATTCTTATACGATATAAATTGCATTACCTAATATTTAAGTTGGAGACCCATTATCTTACTCACACTAATTTACTTTGCAATTAGAAGGCCTATATATGTATTATTAAAATATGGTTTAATTGTTAATTTTTCGTGATGGTATTGTAAACGATATCACCCTATAAGTTTGTTCGTACAATCACACTTAAACTAGAAATTAATAATAGATTATACTAGTTATAGAAAAGGAAAAAAGAAAAAAGAATAAAATTATAACCCAAAAATTAAATTACAAATCAAATTAATTACAACCCAAAGACAAATTAAATTAATTACAACCCAAAAAGAAAATAAAATAAATATTAAAAAACTAAAATTTAATTAATTATAAGAAAATTTTAAAAAATAATAATAATAAATAAATAAAAATTAAAAATTAAAAGAAAAGACTGCTGGGCTAGCCAAAGCCTAGCAGTCTGCACTAGCCCAAAGCCTTAAGTCCACTGCAGCCCACAGTCCAACAACCAGCCTAACTCTAAAGGGGCTTATACATAAATACACCCATTACAATATAACATTTCAATAATACACCAACTCTATTTCATTATCAAAAATATACCAAGGTAATTCTTTTCCTTCCTTTCAACTTATTTTCATTATTTTTCCAGCACTTTTCATTTAAAAACCTTTTGTTGAAATTGTTTGATTTTT